>JAUMJM010000041.1:5567500-5750000 GCA_033558235.1 Neomorphus geoffroyi | reverse complement strand
ATGTGTGATTGCCTCCCTATGCTGGGAGTCAGCTGGAGAAACACACAGGGGAAAGGAAATCCAGCCTAAATTCTTGTTATTCCAGGGCCAAACCACATAACAGGCTGCTAACCTGCTCTGGGAAGGAGGAAACCCTGCTTCCTTCCCAAAGCTTCAGGCTGCATAAGCTCCAGACAAACATCAGGGCAAACCTTTTCTTCTTATGTTGACAGTAGATCTGCAGAACCATCCAGCGCGGCCAAATCCAGGAAGAGGAGTCTGAAGGAAGAAAAAAAAGCCCAGGTACATCACAAAGCCAATTTTCAAGTCCCTGTGAAAATAAAAATAAAGCATGAAAGCACAGACTTTCTCAACAATGCGGGTGTCAGATTATTTTTCCTTCAAATAACTATAAAACAATGTATTTTTCATGTATCTTAGTCTTGGATCTGGTTAGATTACATTTTACTCCTGCTTTCTCACACACACGTATTTATGTACACAAAGACCAGCCCAAGCCAATGGCCTGCAACTGCAAATTTCAGCCTGAACAGTTACGTGTTGGCAAGAATGGCATTGGAAAAGAGAATCTTTTAATGGGAAATGTCTGGCAACCTTAATTATAGGCACCACAGCCAGCTCCACCAATAATTATAGCTTAGTTTCAGATTCATCCATGTGCTAACAAACATATCTAATGACAAGAGCATTTGCCAGCAATACGCACCAGGAAAGATTTCCAACCAGCTAGAAGCCACGAGGGGCAGAGATGACCTTGCATCACCTGTTTGCCTCCAGGTATGGATCTTCTTCTGCCTAAGCCAGAGGTCAGTGGCTTCATTGAGCGTTTTAGATAAGCCTCAGGGCTGCTTTGGTTTCCTTCCACCTCCAGCTTGCCCTATGGAAAGGGAGAACTGTACCTTACATCTTTATGCAGCTTGCAATGAACACAGAAAGAATAAACAAGACAGTCTGGCTGCTCCACAGGCCCCCCATCAAGCCAGGTAGCATCACAAGAGGGGCACCTTCAGTGCCATCATCTGCTTCAGCCACAAAAAAAATTGTTCATGCGTACATAAATTTCAACAGCCCCCATCAAAAACTTTGCTCCTCTGCATGTGACACTGTGTGCCCTCTAAAAGGCTCTGGCAGAGCGCTCAGCCCAGGGCTGAAGTGGTTTTCTGTCTGGTCCTTCTCAGCTTTTTCAGCTCCTGGGTGCCTCGAGATTCGTGTGCAAAGAGCGGAGCACCAAACTCCGGAAGATAAATGCATCGAGTTCAATGGCTCTGGTCCAGAGGAGGCCATAAAGATGATCTGAGGGCTGGAGCACCTCCCATATGAGAAGAGGCCGAGACGATTGGGCTTTTTCAGCCTGGAGAAGAAAAGGCTCCAGGGAGACCTTAGAGCAGCATCCTATCCCTGCAGTCCCTGCTCAAGAGCCTCTCCCCAGCTTTCCTGTAGGCATGTCCTGCAGGTTAGCGTTTCCCACAGAAACGCACACTTGGCCAGAGAGTAATATCCTCCCAGCCTTTGATGTTCAGAAACCGGTCTTTCCCTTGAAGCACAGGGATTCATACTCTTCCCAGAAGTTATTTATGTTGGGTTTCAATCTTGGCTCTTGAAATTTCAATGGTTCTTATTACTTGTATTAATAGACAATCCCTGACCCACTCCCATGTCGGTCACAGCAGACGGCAGGGATGGGATTTCAAAGAGGTCACAGGTTATATGTTCCCAAACCACTACTCCAGCCTCGGGGAGTTGAAGCAAAGTACATTTTATGAGCCGGTCACACACGCTGGAGGTTGAGAACAAGTTACAAGCTGATCCACTGTGACAGCAGCCTATGTTGAACACCCAACTCCCTGCGCTCCTGGTCTGGGATGGCCCCAGCACAAGAGAACACGTTATGAGATGCATGAAATCGAGTTAATATCTCATCCGTGAACTGGAACCTTCTCAGATACAATGTTTTATAGATAAACCTTATTTCTAGATTTCAGCTAATATTCTAATACTATTTAAAACCCAAACGTTCTTATTCTCCCTTTTCTTGATGATATTAGCAACTCTTTTGTCCTTAATTCCACTTTAATAACACTCTTGTTTTACAATTTCCATGGGGTTTAAATACTGCCTTCAGCATTTTAAGCCAGTCTCCAACATTTGGCAAAGTTTTTGGGTTCCTGTCAGATCTGAGGCGGTGCTGGCAGCCTGGCCTGGGAGTCTTCTAGACTCAGAAACTAGGATGTGTTTCTCACTCCCACAGTCTTCACATCTATTGTAACTGGAAATGAGTGTCCCACCACCCATCCCAGGGAAGTCTACAGCCAGCAGCTGTGGCATTTGTTACAGAACTTCATTTAGTCAACGCAGAAATGGTGTTTGAAGCAAGAATTTGCTACGCAGGGCTGCCACAACCTGATCTGGGTATTTGGCACATGGATACCACTGGAATTTCTTTCTGGTTGCCCACCTCCGCAGTTCAGCAAGGGGATAAAGGGGATGTTGTAGTGATAGGATGACGGGGAATGGCTTTAACTTGGAAGGGGGAAGATTTAGATTAGACATTAGAAAGAAATTCTGCACAATGAGGGTGGGGAGGCCCTGGCACAGGTTGCCCAGGGAAATTGTGGATGCCTCCTCCCTGGAAATGTTCAAGGCCAGGTTGGGTGGGGCCTTGAGTGGCTTGGTCTAGGTCCAACTCCATGGCAGGGGGTTGAAACTGGATGGGCTTTAAGGTCTCTTCCAACTCAAACCATTCTATGATTGTGATTCCATGTGAGCAGGGCTTGCCTGCCCATTGACAAACATGACTTAAGGGAGGAGTCCTCTTTCAGAACTAGAGGGACTGAACCAGTATGGAGGAGGCCACACGATGTGTAAAATACACCGAGAGGTGTCATGGGATGTCCAGGAGAGCTCAAAGTATCAATACAGCACTTTGGAGACAGGAATTTACTCCCTGGAACAGGTGTAAGCATTTTGCCCTTCCTGTGGACCGCTGCTACAGAAGACACCTCTACAAGGACTCAGAAGTGTTCCTTGGTGTGGCTGAAGCCACTGTCACAACACATAGGGTGTGATGGCCAAGGTAGTGAAAGTGCTTTCGCAATCTGTAAGAACAGCTGGGGCCTCAGAGGCTCCAACCCACCCCCCTGCTGCCCTGGTACCTAGTGATGTGTCAGAGGTCTTACAGCAGGACAAAAGTCTCTGAAGGAGAGAAGATTGTAATCCAAGCTCCTTGTCATCGTATTCCCAGTTTGCATGATGCTGTGATATGTAAATCAAAAAAAATGGCCCTGGTTTCCAGGCACGCTTTAAATTTAGTATCTCAGAAGCATTGCATTTAGGCTTAATAAAAGTTATGACACCTTGATTAAACTCCAGCTGAGGGCTGAAAGAGTGTTTCCTGAGCTTTATAGGGCTGTGGGCAATAAATTGTGTTGCCACCTAATTATTCCATCTGACTGGGATCTCCAAAACAGAACATAATACGTAGCTGTCACAGTGCTGGGAGGAAGAGGACCCTGGCCTTTTTAAACTTTATCATAGCTCCACATTTGCAAGGGAGGCAGAGGGACCTGAGCTCAACCTCACTTTTGCTCACGCCATAAAGCACAGACCTTCCTCTGCTGGGTCTGCCAGGGCTTCGGCGTTTGCGCTGCAGAGCCATCGTGTCCCATATCTCACTTCCTGGGAGATTTATGCAGTCCATGAATTTCCCATCCTGAGCCAAAACCTCCCCAAGAGGACAAACTTGTGCCCCAGGGATGATGGAGTCCAGCAAGATGTTTGTACCATCCCAGCAGATTTCTGAAAGAGGTCGATAAACCTTCTCTACCGCAAGGCCAAGAAGATCCAGAAGCATTTCACTGTGGGAAAGACCACGTTCTGCAGGGGAAGAAAAACCCCTTGAGAAAAATGCATGGAATAAAACTATAAGACAGTAGAGAACAAGTCCCAGTCCCAACTCAATATTCCCTCTGTGACCTTGGGCAAATAATGTAATTTGTTGTCCACGCTTTCCAAGGAACCTGTTGCTACCTTGAAATATATTCCTGGGGTGCATAAGAGTTGTTGGAGCCTTTCTCTGCAGCCCCTGGAACAATGTGGATTCGATCAGCTATTCCTGTCCTCTGAAAAACAATTTAGCCTGGTCATGCAAGATGATAGAAAGAGCTTTTTAGAAAGGGATACAAAGGGCTGATTCATCCCGAATTAATCAATCTTTTCTTTATTTTAATGCAGATGTAATCCACTCATTGTTCCGTGCAAGGAAATCTCCTGTACGCTGGCGAGTGCCAACCTCAGCTCTCAAAGTACATTACAATTCTTACCTGACCACAGGGAATAGGTCTCCGGGCACATGTATCCAGCCTCTTTGCTGGCCAGTACAGAGCACCCCATTACAGCCCAACAAGAGGGGAACTCCAGCATCCTGCCTAGGAAACCTTTAGGATCAGCCCAGAAACCCTGAGCCGACACTGAAGATGAGCATTATTCCCATCTTATTTATTCAGAGCTGGGAGCAGCAGGAAGGACGGGAACTGGTTTGAGTTTTTAACATCCTGTAATAGCTTCCACATTCCATACGTCATTTCCAGATTCAAGTAGGCAAATAGGTGGGAGGCTTTATCCCTCAACTGCCATTTCATTCAATCCCCAAAATACCAAACTAAAACAATGACACAAAAAGCCGCTCTACAATCACACATAATACTATCCTGAATTGTCTAGTGCATTCCAGCAAGGGTGAAAAGAGTAGTGATCCAGAGCTGGGTGTCAAGCTCTGCCACAATAGAACTCAAAATAATTGTGCTGTTGTTTGACAGGTTGTAAAATTCATGGTGGTCTATTAAATCAACAGCGATATAATGCTGAATACTGCAGATTAAAAAAAAGCCAGAGTTCACAAAGGGAGGTCGTTGGCAAGATTCCCTTTGGAGCTCCTAACATGTTTGATTTGTGGCATGAAAGGCTGATACGTGTGAGAAAGAACAGATAAAGGGAAAAACAAAAATGGAAGACAAGCAGGAAGAGGTAAAGCAAAATAAACGCAAAAGAGTAGACAAGGGAGGGGACAATGGAAATGAAAGAATTGTAAGAAAAGGCTCAGAAAGTTGGGCTTATTCAGCCTGGAGAAGGCTCCATGGAGACCTCAGAGCAGCCTCCCAGTATTGAAAGGGGCTACAGGAAAGCTGGGGAGGGGCTCTTGATCAGGGAGTGCAGGGATAGGATGGAGAGGAATGGTTTTCAGCTGAAAGAGGGAAGATTCAGATGAGCTCTTAGGGAGAAATGTTTTGCTGTGAGGGTGGTGAGGCCCTGGCCCAGGTTGCTCAGAGAAGTGGTGGCTGCCCCCTCCCTGAAGGGGTTCAAGACCAGGCTGGATGGGGCTTCGAGCCCCCTGATCCATGGCAGGGTGTGGAACTGGATGCACTTTGAGGTCTCTTCTAACCCAAACCATTCTATGAAAGTACCAACAAGCTGCTATTGTGTATGGATGCTTCTATCTCACCACCCTTCATGCATTGTTGGACTGGTGCTTAATTTGTCACAGTTAAGAGTTCCTTGCTCCAGCTTGAGGATACACTCTGCTTCGGCTGTCAGGAAGACACCTACTGATTAAGGTCAGAAAATGAAATCTACTTTTATTACCTTAAGCAAGATCCATCCCAAATGCAGGAAACCCCTTCGCTTCTATTAAAATAATATAAAACACTCGTCTTGAAACCAGAGTGTCAGGCTGGGGCACAATGAGTAAAATTGGCATTGGAAGGGTATGACTTCTTGTGGCTGGATGGATTGTCTTGTCCTGGCTGGAGACCAAGTTTTAAATCCAGATAAGGAACTCAGGGTGCTTTACATTCACACTCTCTGAACCGATCAAGGATTAGAGCCCATTTGTATCACATGCATTTTAAAAAGCAACACACGCACCTTTCTAGTGGGGCTCGGATCTGGGAAATCATTTTGCATTAATCACAGTGTCTTCATGAGATCATCCTTACCAGTTTCAGGGAAGTTGCCGTGCCCGAGGTGTTGAAGAGGAGTGTAGGTTTGTGTCTGAAATGAGAGGGAGCTGAGGCTGGAGAAGGCTGCGCTGGCCATGAGGGTCGCAGAGGTTCAGCTCCCAGGTACGGCAACAGAAGGAGCTCCACATTTTTAAGACACCCAGACCTTGTTCCTTAGCAGTGGTTGAACTGGAGCAAACCTTTCAGAAAGCCATTTATTTGTGAGTTAAGAGGTGAGCAGTCATGACTAATTCACTGCTCTTCATGAGAGGCTGTTCCAGCAGTTAATTGCTCTCACTGTCAGCATCTTATTTTCCTTTGGAATTTGTCACACTTAAGCCCAATCAAGTGCTCATCTTATGAGCACTCCTGTACAAGAGTTTGGTGAGAAGTGATGGGTCTATTAGAGCAAAGATCCCTTTAGTACCAGGTGCAGGTGTGAACATTGAGATACCACAGTCAAATCACCCTCTAAAAGCTTTCTTTTTGTAGCCTGAATATGCTGATTATGATGTCTCTGTGTGGGTGTTTGCTGAGCCTCCAGTTTTCGATGCACTTGTGCCCTCCTTTAGAGCGTGAAGACCAAAACTGAATGCTGCCTTTCAAGAATGATCTTCCCAGTTCCATTAGTGGACTCCATATTGCTTATTTGCTTCAAATCAGCAGGTAAGGTGTCACAAAACCCTCCATGCCTCAGGACAGGGACTCCCTATCCATCTTTTTTTATGATGTTTAGCCCAACCCTATCATGCCTACTAAATCACGGTGCCACAACCACATGCTTCTCAAATCCCTCCAGGGATGGAGACTCCCCCACTGCCCTGGGCAGCCTCTGCCAGGGCTTCACCACTCTGTCAGTAAAGAAATTTTTCCTAATATCTGACCTCAACCTCCTCTGATGCAACTTGAGGCCATATTTGTAATAAATAGACCTGAAATATATTCTCCAGCTTTCTCAAAAATGCCTGCCTGGTCTGATTTCCTTTGAACAACAGAAAGATAAATGCAGAGTCTCTAACTTGTCAAAAAGAAAGTTTAGGAGCATTGTAAGAAAGGAATTTTTCTCCTGAAATTGTTCAATCAGGACATCACAAAGAAGAAAACACAGATGGATAGAAAAGGGTGTTAAATACTTTTAGAATTAAAAAGTGCATGTTGAATGAAGATTTGCCTGGCATTTCAAACTCCTTACAATCAGTGGAATAACCCACCTGCAAAGCAGGAGGCACTTACGAATGGAGACATTAAAGAAAGGTAGATGTGAACCCAACAGCTGGAGTAATTGAGTTACTGCATGGGAAGAGTCACACGGGGATCACGTGTCAGGAGTGTGCTGTGCCACCCCTGAGCTAAAGCAAGTTGTAAGCATTCAAGGCATTTTAAAGGCACTTACCACTCTGGATTATAAAGTACTTCTACTTTTGTCTTCTTTAAACACATTTCCAGGCATGCTTAATTATACCACATTTAAAAGTCAGCCAAGTTCTGGAAGTTACATTCTACAATTAAAAAATAAATAAATAAATTAGGAGTTTAACAAATGAATTTGTGTGCTGTCCTTCAGATTCCACCACAAAGAATTACTTGGGTTTAACCACTGCTGTTGTCAGCTGAGAATCTGTCATTTGCTGGCGGTGTCAGTTAGCCACCTCTAAAACACGATTCATACAATAAACCCAGGTATCACAGCGGTAATTAAAATCCAAAAGCAATTAGCCTTTTGTTTATTTCACTTGGGAATCGGACTAAAACCTAAACGAGAAAACCAAACAAGAAAAGAGAAATCACCAGCTTAGGTGTAGGCCCACGTCTGAATGATTCCTAATTAAGCTGTACCACAGCACCACAACATTAGCCGTCCCACCTATACGTGTCTATATGGACAGGTCTGCACTTTATTATGCGCCGTACTGTCCTGCCAGCCTCAGCAATTCATTTCCAAGATCTGAGCAGGTGGTGATTAAGGATTAAAGAACTGGTAGGAAAAAACAAGCAACTTGCTTCAAGGTGTCCTGGAAGTGACCTGGGAGCAATTGCCTTCATCTATGAGGATGCAAAGGGCCTGTAAGCTGCCTCAAGGGGAGATGTCCAGGCTAGAGGGAGGTACGTTCAGCAGAAGGGGGTGAGGAGCCAAAGCAGTGGGACCAGCAGAGTGAGGGAGGGGATTCTGCCCCTCTACTCCACTCTTGCGACCTCACCTGGAGTCCTCTGTCCAGTTATGGAGTCCTCAGCATAGGAAGGACATGGAGCTGCTGGAGCGAGTCCAGAGGAGACCACGGAGAAGACACAAGGGCTGAAGCACCTCTCATAGGAGGACAGGCTGGGAGAGTTGGGGTTGTTCATTCTGGAGAAGAGGGAGCTTTGGAGCCCCCTGA
Organism: Neomorphus geoffroyi; assembly: GCA_033558235.1. NCBI lineage: Eukaryota > Metazoa > Chordata > Aves > Cuculiformes > Neomorphidae > Neomorphus > Neomorphus geoffroyi. The sequence continues at coordinate 5,741,632 of JAUMJM010000041.1, read as the reverse complement.
TCCAGTGGGAGGTGTCCCTGCCCGTGACAGGGAGGTGGAACTGGATGGGCTTTGAGGTTCCTTTCCAACACAAACCCTTCCCTGATTCCATGTATCTGAGTTTGAGTGGAGAGTTGCACACAGCCTTCATTGCTCACAGGTCAAACCTAAGGCTGCTCTTTTGCCAAAATTTGTCCCTTCTGACCCACACAGAAAAAGTCTACAACTCATTTCTCCAGTCTCTCAGAGGTGACGCCACTAAAGTCGTCACCTACTCCAGTATTTTTGAGTCTGCTCCTACAGAAGAGTCGATCTCACCCTCCTGGAGGCCTTTAAAAGTGGGGCAGATCAGGTTTTGGCAGGAGTTAGAAACATCCAGGATTAAGCTTTGGGCCTGCAGAGAGCGCCCAAACAGCAGTAGGACAGGAGAAGGGCTGTTTTCCAAGAGTAGAGCTGCAGCTGTGGAATAGCATAGCTCTGGGAGCAGGAAAAAAAAAAAGGGGGGGGGTGGGGGAAAATGAATTATTTCTGAAGGACACCAGGCCCAGAAAACCCCTCTGGAAATTCTGTACTCAATTTCAGACACCAGGTAAATAATACCTTGATGTTATCGGCTGCTTGACTATGTCTAGCATTCAGAAAAAAATCACTTGCAGTGCTCAAAAATATTTGTATGCATAAAAATAAAAACAGTGTGAAGCACCTTTACCCAACCTCTTCCTTGTGCATCATTAATATCAGTCCCCTAGATCTGCATAGCCTCATCGTCTATATGTGTATCCACAAATGTAACTTCAAATATCTACAGGACCATGGAAGGATCGATGCTGTCAGTTATCCTATCGCAAATCTGAGCTACGAACATGGAGCAGCACTGGATTCCAGCAGCATGAAAAAGAAATAAAACTGAGGATTCTTAAACCTAATCGCGGGATTCAGAATTTCTATTTGTTTTTAGGGCACTGTTTAAATAGAGAAGAGTTGCATTTTATAAACCACGTTTCTTCGTAAGTGGAACACATTCAGCTTTGCAGCGGTATTGCAGGGCTTACGTAGATGCTGAGCAAGGAAGGTGATAAACCAGTTCTCACCCAAAGAACACGCTCTCTTGTTCTTCTTAGAGCTGAAACACAAAGGGAGAGAGAACACAGAATGGTTTGGGTTGGAAGAAACAAAGCCCATCCTGTGCCACCCCCTTGCCACGGGCAGGGACACCTCCCACTGGATCAGGGGGCTCAAAGCCACAGCCAGCCTGGCCTTGAACACCTCCAGGAACAGACTCGGACGCCGTCCAGCAGCATTTTCTCCAGCCTCCACAACTGTTTTTATGGGCTGTCTCTAAACTTTTTGGTTCCCCCCATATCTTGTGCCTGTGGCCGGGACCTGAGCAGGAAACTGGTTTAGAGCAAGAGCATCTCTGTGGCTTTTGAGTGGTTTAGTCTTTCCAAATGCTTTCCAGAAATCCTCAGCAGAATAAATAAGCTTGGTTTCCTGCTCTTCCTAGATGTGTTCCTGCTACAATTTTCACTTCCAGCCATTTTCTCCTCTCTGAGGGTACTGAAGGAGCCTTCTACGTTCTCATAATGTGTTGAAACCAATAAATTCTTTGTCCTATTTGCTATTTTTCTTCTTGACATGACCACTTTCACACTGTTTTTCCACTGTCTTCTTCCTCTGTTGCCGTCACACACAGAGGTTTTGGATGCAGAAACCTGCCAAGTTCCAAGCAGAACATCCACATGGAGACCTGCAGAGTTCCCTTCTGATCTGGAATATTGTGACTGATATAAAATGTCTCTCAATCACAATGTTGCATCAACCAACAGGAAAAATAAAGGCTGCGCCCCATAAAGTCAGATGCTCTGCATTTTCCCTGCCTCTTCTAGATGACAGATCTGTTGGAGCGAGTCCAGATGAGGCCACAGAGACAATCCAAGGGCTGGAGCACCTCCCATACGAGGACAGGCTGACAGAATTGGCTTGTCCAGCCTGGAGATGAGAAGGCTGTGGGGAGACCTTAGAGCAGCCTCCCAGTGCTGAAAGGGGCTCCAGGAAAGCTGGGGAGGGGCCTCAGGGAGTGCAGGAATGGGATCAGGGGGAACAGTTTTGAGCTGCAAGAGGGGAGATTGAGATGAGATCTTAGGTAGAAATGTTTTGCCGTGACAGTGGGGAGGCCCTGGCCCAGGTTGGCCAGAGCAGTGGTGGCTGCCCCATCCCTGGAGGTGTTCAAGGCCAGGTTGGATGGGGCTTGGAGCCCCCTGATCCAGTGGGAGGTGTCCCTGCCACAGCTTGGTGTTCAGAACTTGATGGGCTTGAAGGTCCTTTCCAACCCAAACGTTCTATGGTGACCAATCCCACCTTTCTAATGCTGAGAGCACTTCAAGGCACAGGGGAAGCAACCAGCTGTAATGAGAACACACCGGGTGAAGATTCCCCAGTGCCCAGCTCACTGTGAGCCCTCACAGCAGCTTAGCCCTACCCAGGGGTTTATGCGGAGCCTTTGTGCCGCCTGTAGCTCATACTGATCCTCCAGAAGGGTGCCCTTGGAGAGGAACTGCTTCACAACGCGCAGCCTGGGCACAGAGATCTCCTAGCACTACCTGCAGGCTCTCCAGCCAGTGTTGTGCTTGTAATCTGCCAACAAACCATCGCCAGCTCCCACTGCCCACTGAGGAGTTAATCTGGAGCGCCAGGACACGGCATGCGCACCAGGAAGGAAAACAGCAAACTCTGAAAAGATCCCAGGTTGCTGTTGCAGGTTTTTTTCCTCCTTTTCTGCTTCCTCCATCTTCCTCCACCTCCAAAACATTCATTTTGCTCTTCTCTTTGAAGGAAGAAGTAGCTCAAGCAGAGAAAGGGATAAAATAAACCCAAATATAAAAAAAAAAAAAAAAAAATGAAGAAAATAAAAATAAATCCATAACAAACCCCTTTCAAATACTCACCCTTCAAAAGGATAAAATGATTTCAATTTTGGTCTGGCTCCTTCACTTCCCTCCCCCCTCCCTCTCGAGGTGTATCCACATATCTGTATATTTAGAGAGGGGTGCGTTTTTTCATAGCATTATTTAGTTAATATGAATTACAGGCCTCAAGCTGCCTCCCCTCTAAACCCAAAATGAAGAAGCTCTTTATTTCCTCCCCTCTTTTTTTTTTTTTTTTTCCTCCCCTCTTCTTTCCCCCTCACCAACACGATTTACATTCTCAATGTAATGTATTAAAAAGTTGACAGGGCCGAAAGGATTCACATGATGTCGGCTAAGAAACCCAATTTCCATGATGAATTGCCCGGAGCCCCTGAATCACAAACCATTTTTTCCGCTGCTCAGAAGTTGATTTTTTTTTTTTTTAAATCTTCTTAAAGCTTCTCTCCTAATCTTCGGCTAGAAGAGATGGGTGAAAGGATTTTTTTTTCTAAACTAAGGAAAGTATTAGCATCTTGGTTGTTGTGCATCAAATTTGAAAATGCAAGGTTAGTAATATTTCAAATCGGCTACGGTCCAAGCCACTTGATAAGTATGCTTGCTGTCTCTCGCCGTCTCTCCCTCCCTTCTCTAAGTTTCCGCTGGCAGGAGTACAGTACCACTGCAGTGATTGCATGTGCAAGTATACGTGTGTGCACATCGTGTGCGCAGGTAGGCTGGTGGGAAGGGACTTCCAGCACCCCCATTTTAGCTCTTCCTCCCCAATCTTCTGCAAAGAAGACCCAGCTGGTCCCATTCAGCACTTACGTGATTTGAGGTAAATGAATCAAAATGGTTTGGGTTGGAAGGGACCATTGAAGGTCATCCAGTCCAACCCCCAAATTATAGAATCATTAAGGCTGGAAAAGACCACTCCAATAGCCAAGCAACAGCCAAATCCAAAGCCAAACACCCACTAGGTTTACCTTTCTGAAATGACCACTGGGCTCTTCCCTGGGTGTTGGGATAGAAACCTCGTGCTGAAACACAGAATCAGAATCATTTGTTTGGAAAAGACCTTTGAGATAACCAAGTCCAACTGTACCTGTCCCCTTACTAAACCTTATCCTTGAGCACCTCATCTATCCATCTGTTAAACCCCTCCAGGGATGGGGACTCAGCCACCTCTGGGCAACATCTACCAGTGCCTGAGAACCCTTTCAGTGAAGAAATGTTTCCTAATATTCAATCTAAACCTCTCCAGTGCAACTTGAAGCCATTTCCTCTCATCCTATCACCTATTATTTGAGAGAAGAGACCAGCACCCACCTCACCACAACCTCGTTTCAGGGAGCTTCAGAGAGCTATGAGGTCTCCCCTCAGCCACCTCCTCCTCTCCCAGCTAAACAGCCCCAGGTCCCCCAGCTGCATCTCATAAGACTTGTGCTCCAGAAACAGTGTGCCTGCAGGCAGGCTGGCACATGGATTTGTTTTTTAAATTAACTCCTTCCCTCCATAGATTTCCTGGGAAAAAACCTGCAGAGAGGAATCGAGTCATTTTGCCCACTCTAATGAGATGTCCAGCCATTCCCGACAGCAAGGTCTTTAATGACATTTCCCTCCCTGCTCCCCCTCCTTCTCCAGTGTATAAAACCAGGTGATCGCAAGGCTGCCGCTATGGATGAAAGGAAGGGCAGTTTCTACCCTCTGTGCTGCTGCTTGCAAATCACAGCATTCCCATCTCCCTCATTTGTAGGGCATCCCTACCGCTCGCCCAGGAAGGAGGAAAATGCTGGCAGCCAGCGTGTGGGAACATGCTGGACCCAGCGTGGGGCTTTCAGGAAACAGCTCACACCATAAGGCCAGATGCAAGGCCAGGTTGGATGGGGCTTTGAGCACCCTGACCCAGTGGGAGGTGGCCCTGACCATGGCAGGGGGTTGGAACTGGATGGGCTTTGAGGTCCCTTCCAGCTCAAACCATTCCATGATTCTATGAAACCCTGAGAAGCTGAAGCAGTAAAAATGTTAAGGACCCCCAGCAGCAAGTTCTGTATCTGAAGAGCAGAGTCAGCATTTCCCTTCAAGGCATTTTCAGGGAATATAATGCGCTTTCCCCATTTTGGGTCCAAGACAAAAGGCATTTGCAGCTCTGGGACGTGCAGTACCACTGGGATCAAGGGGGTGGACCATCTACTCATGCCATGCCATGCCTGTTCAGCATTTGGGTCAAACAGGACAGTAGCTCACAAAGGTAGCCCAGGAATTGATCCAGAAGACCCAGGATACCCACAGGATGCTGATCCAACACTAACAGAGCCAGCAGCTTAAATACACACTGTGCAAACACATCCTTCTGCTCATTGTGAATCAATTTCTTTTCTAGTCACCCAGTGCCCCTCATCTTGGAGGAGACCTCAGACTCCCCTACCTCCATGAATACAAGGCTGTTGTAAACCTGTTTCTGCAGTAGTTCTTCTCACCTTAGCTGGCCCTGGCCACAGCTCTCTGCTCTTGCTGCCTTCTGTGTTCTCCATCTCTTTTCCCAGATGCCTAAAGGCAGGGATTCAATTATATCCATTATTTTGCATATAGATTTCTCCCATGAGGAAAAAAACCCAACCAAACAAAAACAAACAAGCAAAAAAAAACCCACCGGTAAGCTCTGCTCTGCCAGAAAAGCAGCAATCTCAAATGCCAGTTTTAGTGTATTGCTGGAGAGATGCAGGAAGGAACAAGTCTCTCAACATTGGCAGATCTTCCACGCGAGCCTCCACTACCTCTGTCACGGTTAGTCTTTCTCAGCACAGGTTATAGCAGCCTAGTTTATTTTTATTCATCAAACCCCTCTCCAGTCATCTCCAAGTCAGGATCAACTTCAGGAACAAAGTCAGAAGCTCAGGAGGTCCCCATCGCTGCACGCAGAGCTGAGGACATCGTCTGTTTGCTACAGGTGGTGGCAACCAGCTTGCATCCATGGGACATGAGCGAGGCCACGGTGGATTAAATGGCTCTGGCCTCTCTCTGTAGTTGGGGGGAAGGACTGGAATCAATGACTTTGGAAACCTCCACCCATTGAGTGGGACCTACTGGGTGAGTAACTGAGGAGTAAACACCCAACCATCCCTAGCTGTAACCTGTGCCAAGGGCATACCCGCACACCCACAGGTTTCTTACACGCTGTTCTCTCACTCGCTCTGTGGATTTACACTCGAGCAACCCCTCTCCTTTCAAACATAGTACCACCCCTCTTAACAGAAAAAAACCCCTCCTTTTCTCTCACATTCAGCCTCCTCATTGCAGCATTGCATCACCCATTTCCGCCCTTCAGTATCCAAAAGCCTGCTTTTTTTGAGGTCGATTCCTAAAGCATGTTGGGAAAACTCTGGATTGAGGCATCCTTGCACATTAAGCAAATGTGAATTTTCCTTGCTAGTGACACGCCCATTAGTTCCATCTCCCATGGAGCTGTTGGTTCTGTGTCCAACAGGTGACTCTTTCCCTAGTGCTATCATTACTTTCCTTGAGGGATGTCATCCTGAGAATTAGGGCCCCAAGATAATCCTGATACTACTTTTTGCCTGGTAGAGCAGCTGATGTTAATGCACAGCTGCCCAGGTGTTAGGTGGATCTTCAACTCAGGAGTGTCTTGGGCAATTCCAGCCCTTATAGGTTTAGCAAAAGCATAGAACTTCAGCAAGTGGGCTTAGGAACCATCAAGCTGAGCTCCATTCCTGCAATCATATCACCAGACTTTGCTTCCCTGGATTTAGCATCAGGAACACGTTTACAAAGCAGCACCAGGAGGGGGCTGACCCGGTAAGTATTGCTAGAAATGAACCCAGTCTACCGAGACTGATGAAGGCCTCCTCCTATGTCCTCAGCTCTCAATCCCAGGCTGGTTCTGCCTTGAAAGAGGGCTGGAAGAGACCCCAAATCCCAGTGCCTCCCCCTTCCTGCTCCCCTGCATACACCCAGCAACTGTATCCCCACCACACCAGATGTAGATAAGGTGATGAGGTGCTCCTGAAGGAGCTGGGCACAAACCAGACCAAGATGGTGCAAAGAGGCTGGGATCAAGAGGACTATTGAGACACTTCAGAAGGTGAGAAATGTCACCTGCAATTGCTGAAAGCTTGGCAGACTCCATACTATGAAGGTATTTGGGTGTCAGACATACGATGTGTGTAATTTAAGGAGTTTTCCCGTGTATTCCAAGAGCTTGATCAAATTATAACAGCCAAAAAAAGCCCAAAGGACTGATTAAAAGGAAGTCACCAAACTCCAGATTGTAGCAGTTGGAGAATCACAGAAATTTTTCTCTTAGACTTAATGCACCAGTATCTTTTGGTGAGATTGCCCCCTCCAGCCCACAGGGGAAAACATTATCCCAAAGGTCAAACAGATAAACGCGAGTTACCAGTACTATTGCAAGCTACGTAGCCTTCCCAGGACTTTGTGTCTTCTTTGTCTGAGACAATTATAATGCAATTTTTATGATTTGCCTGCTTTGCACTCACCACATCCATTGAAACTCTTGAAAATCAGCACACCATTCCCTTCTTACTTCTTCAGACAACAGCAGGAACTCGGGTGACCTGCATTCCCCATGAGCACCACCTTATTCTGATTACAGTGGAACGATTGTCACAACGTTGACCATGTCCCAGGACACCTTTGGTCACTGTCAGATTTTTAGGAAAACACCTTAGAATGTGCTTTCACCTCTCACAGGCAGAGCAGCTTTACGGCAGGAGGCCACTGGCATGTCACCAGAATCATCAGCTTTGTCCTGATGCATGCAAAAAAGGCAACTGGGGAAGCATGAATGAATCCATACCTAAAGGAAAAGTTGCATCTCTCTATATCATGGATGCTCCGTTCCCAGAGGTGCTCAAGGCCAGGTTGAAGAGGGCTTTGAGCAACCTGATCCAGCAGAAGGTGTCCCTGACCATAGCAGGAAGATTGGAACTAGATGATCCTTAATGTTCCTTTCAACACAAACCATTCTATGAGTTTATGTTGGATATCCAACTTGGAAACTGCTTCACAGCCAAGCTTTAAGTCTGGTAGCTTTCAGAGCACGCCCTACCTAGAATATCTTCCTCACCTATTAAGTTCAGAGTTGTTGGAGCATCCTAGGTTGAAAGCAAACCAGGTTCCTTTCAGCTGGGTTGCTGCAATCAGCTTGTACTTAGTACTGTGCAGCAAGTAGTAGTTCTGCTGTGCAAGGTGGGATGAGCTAGGAGCCAAGGGTGACCCCAGCGCAAGCAGAGCCCTCACCCAGCAAGGCACCATCCCTTAGGACCACAGAGCCAAGTGCTGCCAACAGGGTCCAGCCCCAGTCCTTGACACAATGAGGGAACAGACCAAAATCAAGGTCCATCCATGACATCCCATCAGGAGACAGGGCAGAAACAAGCCAAATACATATAGAATTCAAAACCTACCCAGAAGAGAGGACAGAGGCAAGACCAGAAAAAACCACATCCACAGCAAAGCTCAAACCAAGAGCAGTTGCCCAGCTCTAGTTTTAAATGAAGCTCCTGAGCCGACTGGGAGCCAGGATCCCAGGTGAGCCCAATCAGGGCGGTTAACACCTATCAGTGCACTAAGGGCACTGAACATTGAACATCCAGGAAAGCTGGGGAGGGGCTCTTGATCAGCAAGTGCAGGGATGGGATGAAGAGGGACAGTTTTCAACTGAAAGAGGGGAGATTGAGATGAGATCTTAGGAAGAAATGTTTTCCTGTGAGAGTGGGGAGGCCCTGGCCCAGGTTGCCCAGAGAAGTGGTGGCTGCCCCATCCCTGGAGGTGTCCAAGGCCAGGCTGGATGGGGCTTTGAGCCCCCTGATGCAGAGGGAGGTGTCCCTGCCCATGGCAGGGGGGTTGGAACTGGATGGGCTTCCAACCCAAACCATTCTGTGATTCTGTGTACATTGAGCCTAGATTTCTCATTAAAACACACCTGGGCTCTTATAAATTAGGAGACAATCCTGCTCCTTCTAACTGTAGCACAGAGACCTCTCTCACCCTGGAATCCCGACCCACCCTGTTGCCTTCTCTCCTGTGAAGAAGAGAAAGAGAAGGGAGGATGCTTCCTGGGCTGCCCCAGGCACCTCCACTGCAACTCGTGTCTGTGCGGGGCTGGGTGGGCAGAGCTGGTGGGTGTTCGGGCATCACAGGCAGCTGCTGGTGACTGCAAAGACAGCAGCAGCCTCCAGCGGCCAGCTGGCAAACGGCACCAGCTTCTCCGGACCTCCAGTGTCGCATGGACGGGTGGCATCACATCCAACATCCCACAGCAATCACTGGCGTGACCTCACATCCAACGTCCTACAGCAATCACCAGCGTGACCTCACCTCCAAAAGCCCACACCAAACACGTCTCTGGCCTCACCTCCAACATCCCACACCAGACACCAATATAGTCTCACATCCGACATCCCACAGCAAACACCAGTATGGTCTCACACCCAATGTCCCACCTCAAAGACAAACACTGCCTTACATCTCATGCCCTTATGTGGCATGTCACCACCATCCCCTCCATCAGATCTAAGCCCACAGGGACTGACGGCTGGCCCAAAGCCAGAAGGACATGAATAACACCCTTTTTACAAAAACAAGCAGCTTCTCCACAGCAGCGTCACGCTTGCTGTGCGGGTGGGACCAAGTCTTTTCCCTTTCAGTCCAGAAATGGCACATACGCATGGCGCCGGCCCTTACCCATGTTGCATGGACACGTGATGTTATGACGTCATCCTATCAGCAAGGCGAGGTGAAAGAGTGCATCACCTTCACTGCCCTTCATCCTATCAGTTACACACCGGCACCATCAATGGCCAATGTGGCCGTACACATCGCTGCAGAATCCTGAGGTATCCTTGGTGGCTATTCCACATTATCCGCCACAACGATGCCCTTCAGTCCTCAGTGTCACTGTGCCACAGACATTCTAAGTGATCTTCGTGAGAGAGCTTTGCCTTACCCAGGTCACCAGCTCCTCACTCCTCCCCAGCATCTCACCCTGTGCGCTGCCTGGTTTTCCTCCCAGGGCTGCTGCACAAAGAACATCTTAGAAACACAGAACCATCCAGGTTGGAAAGACTTAAAAGATCATCAAGTCCAATCATCAACCCAACCCCACTGTGCCTACTAAGCCATGTCCAGAAGTGCCACTTCTACACAATTTTGAACCCCTCCAGGGATGGAGACTCCCCCACTGCCCTGGGCAGCCTCTGCCAGGGCTTCACCACTCTGTCAGGAAAGACATTTTTCCTACTATCCAATCAAAACCTCCCCTGGTGCAACTTGAGGCCGTTTCCTCTTCTCCTATCACTTATTTCTTGTGAGAAGAGGAGGAGGAGCCCACCCAGATGCCTGGAGAAGCTGCAGAATAGGAGTGGGTGAGCTTGTTTTCTTGTCTGCTTTTTTCTTAGTCCTTGGAAATAATCACAAACATAGCAATTATTGCAAAGATAAAATGGTAAGGATTATTAAATCCTCACAGGCAAAGCTCTCCATCAATTAACTAAATCAATCCTTGCTTTAAAATATAATCCACAACAAGAAGCCACAGCAGGAGACAATTGGAAAAAAAGCTCACCAAATAAATATTTTTGTGGGAGAAAAGGGTGGTAAGGAGAGAGAAGAGATTTTTGCAATCCCAAGCACAATTACAGACTGGGCAGAGAGTGGGTTGGGAGAAGCCCTGAGGAGAAGGACTTGGTGTGCTGGGAGATGAGAAGCACAACATGAACTGACAATGTGCGCTCACAGCCCAGAAAGCCAATGGTGTCCTGGCTGGGCTGCACCCAGAGCAGTGGGACCAGCAGGGTGAGGGCGGGGATTCTGCCCCTCTGCTCCGCTCTGGTGAGACCCCACCTGGAGCCCCGTGTCCAGTTCTGGAGCCCTCAGCACAGGAAGGACATGGAGCTGTTGGAGCGAGTCCAGAGGAGCCAACGGAGATGATCCAAGGGCTGGAGCACCTCTGCTGTGAGGACAGGCTGAGAGAGTTGGGGTTGTTCAGCCTGGAGAAGAGAAGGCTGCGGGGAGACCTTAGAGCAGCCTCCCAGTACTGAAAGGAGCTCCAGGAAAGCTGGGGAGGGGCTCTTGATCAGGGAGTGCAGAGAAGGGTGAGGGGGAAGAGTTTTCAGCTGAAAGAGGGGAGGCTGAGATGAAATCTTGGGAAGAAATATTTTCCTCTGAGGGTGGGGAGGCCCTGGAGAGTAGGCCTTACAGCCCATCCAGTTCCATCCCCTGCTATGGGCAGGGACACCTCCCACTGCATCAGGGTGCTCAAAGCCCCATCCAACCTGGCCTTGAACACCTCCAGGGATGGGGCAGCCACCACTGCTCTGGGCAACCTGTGCCAGGGCCTCCCCACCCTCACAGCAAAACATTTCTTCCCAAGATCTCATCTCAATCTCTCCCCTTTTAGCTGAAAACCGTTCCCTCTCATCCTGGGATGGAGCCCCTCCTTTCTCTTTGTTCACCTCTTCTCCGTCCTCTGCCAGGCACCACACGGCACAAGGCAAGCAGGCTTTCTCCCCGTGCCCACATACAACACCGAGCACAAAAAACTGCTGTGCTAGAATGGTCAGGAGAGCCCTGGGCTCGCTGGTAGTCAGAGCTGCATCGCAACCTCTTTCCTTCATGTGCTTTGTCTTCCTTTTGAAACTCAGAGCTCTTCTGCTGCGGCAGAGAGAAACCGTAAGGAACAATCAGAAAGGTTAATAAAAAGTTGAAAACGTTCTTAAATGACAGCTCGGGCTGGAAATGTGAGTCTGTGTTTGTTTTTCTTTGTAGCTCGACTTGAATATCCCTGCTAATTTTGTTCATATTGCTGTAGTGTACAGAAGAATTGCTGAGGACACATTTTCCTAACGCGCGCATTACACAAAAGGGGATTATATTTTAACCTCTTTTAGAGTCTATAAAATCAGATTCATCCTAATGAAACAGCAAATAAAAAGGGTTTTCCCTTTTCTCTCTCAATCTCTTGGCATTTTTCCTCCTGTGGTTTTATTCTTCTCCTCCCCTCTCCTCTTTCTTACGTTATCTGTGTTGCCTGCTCATTTCAACTTGATGACATGTTGCTGGGACAACTAAGTCTCGTAACCTTCTTAACTTTGCCATTGTTACTGCCTGGAGTGTATTTAGTAGGAGTGTTTTAATTTCTTTTCGAATGCACAGCGCCTGCCCCGTAGAAAGATATTAGAAATGGAAGGAGGGGGGGACAGCTTTTCTTCTATAAATGTATGCTATTCAAATCATCTCTTTTTTTATTTCCTTTAAACCCATCATTTGTATGCTGTAGGTCGCTACTTTAAAACCCGGCTCGCTGTTGCTGAAAGGATCACCCGTATAATGATGTCATCCATATTCAGCTGAAATCTCAGCTCCGCTGGAGCCCAGCGCTTCCCTCCCCTCCCCCTGGAAGCCCAGCCGCAGGCTCCCAACCGCTCCGCGCTCATCCAAAATTCCTCTGTGGGAAGGAGTGGGCTCAGCTGGGGAACCTGGAGGAAGGGGGTCCTAGTGGGAGGTGCAGTGGGTGCGTGGAAAGGCATGTTGGATCAGGTTACTGAAAGCCCCATAAAACCTGGCCTTGAGCACCTCCAGGGATGGGCCATCCATGACTTCTCATCCTATCCAACCCTGTCCCATCCCATAGAACAATAGAATCATGGAATGGGTTGGGTTGGAAGGGACCTTGAAGTCCATCCAGATCCAACCCCCCTGCCATGGGCAGAGACACCTCCCACTGGACCAGGCTGCTCAAAGCCCTAGTCCACACCAGTTGGACTACATTAACACCTGATTGTACACGTGCTGTTCCTGTCATCTCCCAGTCTCTCCAGTGTCAGCTTGATGTCTCCCTGATGCACTCATTGTACCTGGATCAATGCTCTTTTAACAACTAATTGATCTTTTATTAACATATAATAACTTACTTATTAAATCTAAATTAAAGACTTAATTGAGACACTTAATCTAGAGTGGCTCAGTATATCACCCTCATAAGCATAATGTATAATTTAATTAATTGACAGTGCTGATAATAGCATGTCATCTGTCACCATTTCTCCTGACCTGGGAGCGGGTTGCAGCCGGAGGATTTCACCACGGGTGCAACCACGGGGCTGTCCCAGGAGCAATGCTGCGGGGTTTGGGTTGTGCTGCTCAATACACATCTGCAAGCTGATCCCTACCAAAATGCATGCGAATAAACTCTCTGCTGCCTGGGATCGCAATTCAATATTAACGTGTTATCGGATTGGAAGGAGGACGTTGAATACACGCCAGGCGTTGCTGCTGAGAGACCAGTTCAGCCCGGAGCTGCCCCAGGGCTGCTGGAGAACACACAGACATCACTGCGCTGCCTCTTCCCGCTCTCCAAGCAGAGATTTTGGCTCATTTCCAACCTGGCAGCAGCCCCAAGAACAAGGTGCAGGCAGCAGCCCTCAAGGGGGTGGCCCCACGTTCCTGGGGACACGTGGGGCCATCCAGGCAGGCCTTTATTTCCCTGCTGCTTGCTGTTCACAGAGCCACGGAAAGGTTTGGGTGGGAAGGGACCTCAAAGCCCACCCAATTCCAACCCCCTGCCATGGGCAGGGACACCTCCCACTGGATCAGGGGGCTCCAAGCCCCATCCAACCTGGCCTGGAACACCTCCAGGGATGGGGCAGCCACCACTTCCCTGGGCAACCTGGGCCAGGGCCTCCCCACCCTCACAGCAAAACATTTCTTCCTAAGATCTCATCTCAGTCTCCCCTCTTTCAGCTGAAAATCATTCCCCCTCATCCTATCCCCGCACTCCCTGATCAAGAGCCCCTCCCCAGCTTTCCTGGGGCCCCTTTATTCCTTCTTCTCCAGCTAAAATTTGGCCCTGTGCACCATTTTCACAGCCAGGCACTTACATTCCTCACCCCCCCCTACCACCATCTCCCAGCAATAAGGAATTTCATTTTAAAAACTGAAAGATTTAATTTAAAAATACAAAATGGCAAAGGGAGGGCTTTTAAATAAAAAAATAAAGGTAAAGAGATGATGGTTGGAACAAAATGTTCTAGAAGAAAGCTGTTCCCTTGGGGTTTCTTTTCTTTAAGCTTTGCATATTACAATTTGAAATTTTTGTAAAGAGATCCCCATTTTATATTCACACTGGTAGCCTGAATTTAAATATCTCTCTCACCTGAGATTAATACAGGCTTCACCCTGAATTACTTCCCAGCTCTGAAGTACAGCTCCGGAGAGCTCAACTCTCCACAAATTCACTTCTCTTTTAGAGGCATAAAAGCTTATGAAATATATGAAATATTAAAATAGCGTGTGTGCCGGGGCAGTGAGGGGGAAGGGAAGGCTGGGTCAGTGCAGGGGGGGCTCCTTTGATATGAAAACACTCTTCTCAAATGAAACGAAGACGAGGGGTCTGTTAGCTCAGGACAAGAGAGTTGTTAAACTCGACAGGCAAGTATTTGCCTCTAGGATTTCCCAGGGAAGTGGTGGCTGCCCCATCCCTGGAGGTGTTCGAGGTCAGGTTGGATGGGGCTTTGAGCACCCTGATCCAGTGGGAGATGCCCCTGCTGATGGCAGGGTTTTGGAACTTGGATGAGCTTTAAAGTCCTTTCCAACTCAAACCATTCGATGATTCTGTGATCTCAGCCCCAAAGAGGGTGCTCTGTTTTTCCTAATCGTTCAGCCCTGCCAAGGGAGCAGAACGCAGCCCCTGTTGTGTGCAACCAAAATCATTATTTCTGTCAGCAATAGAAACTATCGAGTTTCTCCAGAGCAAAACAAAAGCATTTCCTGCAAATGAGGTTATAAACAAAGTTGTAGATTCTGGCTCCTTATTATGCTAACTCAATATTAACCAAATCCACCTGACGGGAGCAAAGTACTTTGTTTTACTTGCTGAGGACCCATTAGCTAATTGCCATAGAAATCCAGCTTTTTCTATAACGGTTTAACCCTTGCAGGCTGGTGGAAGAGGATGGGGGGGGGGGGGGGGGGGGGGTTGGCCAGAGGACTTTGGTGCTGTGAAAACCAGCCCTGCTTACCAACTGTGTTTGTTTTCATTCTCTGTGTCTACAAAGAAACCAGCTCCATCAAATGTAAGTTGTTGGCTTCAGCAGGTGATGCTTGAAGTCCTGCTGGTCCATGGTAGCCCCTTGTACTGTCCACTGCTTTTTCCACACCTTCTCCTCTTGTCCCCATCTCTCTTTCCCTCTCCTAGTGTTCTGCATCCTTTCCTCCCTGCATGCCCTCATCAGCTTGCACAGTTCAAAGCAGGAGCTCCTGTACTCTGCTGGTGAGGAGGAGGTAAAACTCTCAGCCAAGGCAAGGTGGGACCACCTGGAGACCCATCATTGCTCCGTAACTGATCAGGAGCCAGCAGTGCTGCTTATGAGCCATGAGCAGAAGATGGCCTCAAGTTGTTCCAGGTGAGATTGGATATCAGGAAAAATTTCTTTCCTGACAGAGTGGTGAAGCACTGGCAGAGCCGTTCCAGGGCAGTGGTGGGGTCTTCATCCTTGGAGGGGTTCAAAAACCGCGTAGAGGTGGCACTTTGGGCCATGGTTTAGCAGGCACGGTGGGGTTGGGCTGATGGTTGGACTGGATGAGCTGAGAGGGCTTTTCCAACCTCAGTGATTCTATGATGCTATGATTCTCAGAGGCTGAGATGGAAATTACCAGAGTCTCATGGGGATGGCACAGACAGCCCAGAAGAGGCCAAAGAGCAGCTTTATATCCTAGCTCTGCTTGCAAGCACTCGCTAAAGCCCTGTGCCTTGGGTAGTCAGTGGGAGGAGGCTGAGGCAGGCACTGCCCACGCGTGTCACACCCTGCGATGCTCCACAGCCCATCAGATGATGTGGGGCTGGGCTGTGACCACCACAATGACCAGCTGGCAGAGAAAACCTTCCTTCCAATGTATGGCCCCATTAGAAACCTTTCTCAAGGGGTTATCTGCATATAAAATCCCACCATTTTCTTCCTTCCTGGCCTCTGCGGTCTCCAAGAATTGCAGGACATCCAGTCCCAAAAGACACCCAGGTTCACAAGAACTTCAGGGCCAAAACTGAAACACTGGCACAGGTTGCCCAGAGAAGTGGTGGCTGCCCCATCCCTGGAGGTGTCCAAGGCCAGGTTGGATGGGGCTTTGAGCCCCCTGGTCCAGTGGGAGGTGTCCCTGCCCATGGCAGGGGGTTGGAACTGGATGGGCTTTGAGGTCCCTTCCAACCCAAACCATTCCATGGTTCTATGATTCTACTTTCCATGAGCACCAAACCCAGGAACTGGGGTCCCACCTCCAGTTTGGAATTCTGAGAACTGCTCTCAAATGTCCCCAAGGCGAGTGTCGCAGGAGTTGACCAAACAAGCATGGCTTGAGGTACTTTGTGATATCAGCACACGGCTCAGTCATGGTGCTTTCCCTCGGCAGCCACATTTTCCATGCAGACCGTGCCCACGCATCCACTGTTTTCTTGGAAAGGCACTTATTGCTTCGACAGAGGGGCTTCTGTGCAGCGGCTCCATCCTGCCAACTGCAATATATTCCTTTGCTAGCACTGCTCGTCTGAATCGAATAGAGTTTATTTCATTTTAAGAAGTCTTTTTTTTTTTCATTTCAGGAAAATGAATGTTAGAGCCAGATAAGAAACTATAGTCTGCTTTCAAGAAGGTTACAAGAAAACTGCATCTTGCATTACTAATCCTTTATCTTTCATGTTAACAAAAAGATTACTGACATAGTTTTGAATGAAAGAAAATAAAATAGCCAATGCATCTAAAGAACTGTGTAACTTTCATGCAACACACAAATCGGTTGTTAAACGCGGGGGAAGAAAAAGGAGGGGAATGAAGGGAAAAATTCATAATACATTTGCCTTTGTAAAGTGAGCAAACCAACTTTCTGTAATAAGAGAAAGCAGCGGAGGACTAGATGCTCCTTTCATAAACAGAGAACGTGGTTGTTTTTACTGGAGGCTGGATTCAGACGGCAGAGGAGGAAATCTGCCTTGCCCGGAGTTTCCAATGAGGGACTCCAGCCCCAGGGCAGCCATGCTGCACCTCCAGCCCCTTCCACCAGTCCTGCCTTCACCAGCCTCCCAAAAAACCAGGGGCAGGGTGAATACTTCCCACCATATGGACCATCTCCATGGCAGGCATATGTCCCAGGGTCCTGGATGGTGCCACTCTCCCTGGGGCACCACGTTTCCCTGTGCCAAATCCACCTGGGATGAGCTTTTCTGGCACTTCTCTCTCCAAACCTCCCTGAAAATCCCCCTCCTGATCCTCAGCTTTGCTTTTCCAGGAGAAAACATCCCCTTGCCTTGGCACACAGTGGTTCATTAGGCAACCCATAATTGAATTCCCTGACCATTCAGTTCTAAAACCCCTTTGATCAAGAATTAGTTAATTACGTTGGGCCCAGGATATTCCTTGTTACAAATTTTGCCCATGTCCCCCAGATATGCGATTGCAGGCTCTGCTCGCATTGTGTCCTTTGAAATGCATTGAGGAGCCTTTGAAGCTCTCCCCCCTTAATGATGCATTGTTCGTTAATAAGGCGCCTGTAACATTTCCCCATTAGGAAATAGCTGTCTGCGACTCACTTTGGCTTGAATGAGTAATAATAATCCAAATGTAATTGATAATGTTGGAGAATAAACGGGGATAGGCACTACCTGGAGAACTGGCTCGAGCGGGATGGAGAGAGAGAGCCCGGTCCCTGCCTGCATCCCTGTTGCCGACCTTCGCCGCGCTTGCCCTGCCAGAAATCCATTTGACTTTGAGAATCAAAACTCCCGGCAGCAGATAAGAGCCGGGGAGATCACAGGTAGAGAGTCTCGGTGTGGGCAGCCAGCTCTGCATCCAGCCGGGGGAGCGGGAGAAGCACGCCCGCTTTCTGGGGAAGGTGAGAGCAGATAAGGAGCATCTGGAAGCGAGGCAGGAGAGGCAGATGGGGAGATAGTGCCGAGATGGGGAGATTGCACCTTGCTTGTCTCAGCAAGGAGAAGAGGTCATGGAAACATAGAACAACAGAACAGTTTGGGTTGGAAGGGACCTCAAAGCCCATCCAGTTCCAACCCCCTGCCATGGGCAGGAACGCCTCCCACTGGATCGGGGGCTCAAAACCCCATCCAGCCTGGCCCCTGGGATGGGGCACTCACCACTTCCCTGGGCAACCTGTGCCAGGGCCTCCCCACCCTCATCATGAAGAATTTCTTCCTAATGTCTAATCTAATTCTTCCCCCTTCCAATATAAAGCCATTGGGGGGAAGCAAAGCTGGTGGAGCCCCTCCATTCCTCTCCTTAAGGGCTGGAGTCTGGTTGCACCCTCTCCAAGCAGTGGCGTCTCAACAAAACGCCTGCCCCAGCCTTCCGTGAAAGTGATCTTTTCCCCACGGCTTGGCCAGCAGCTCCACAGCCTCGGTGTGGGTCTCTGCCCACATCACCTCCCCAGCTGCTTGCTGGGGTGTCTGGCCCTCTGAGCATCCTGCACCCAGGCAGGATGCTGCTCCCCAGCTGCCACAGCTTCCTGCCACAGGGATTTGGCCCTTCCTTTGGAAATAATTGCATTCCTTCCCCCACCCCAAATAAAAGATGCGGTCTTGGCTCTGCACCCAGGTAGGAATTTTACCAGGAAAGGCTTCCCTGTGGTGTCTGTGTAGATGTGCTGCCCTGGCTGGGAGGGCATCTGTAGGATCAGGCTCCTGCCATGGAAAATCTCAGTGTAACTCCAAGAAGTTTGGGACAAAAAAAAAGGCCGGAAAAACATATGTAGGAAAGCTGCAAGTGGGATGTGAGTCCCTGCCACACCAAGGCAGGAACGTGTTTGAGCAGCAAGGCAGGGGTAGAGGCTCTTGCCCGAGCTGGTCCAGCAGTGGGAGGTGGAAGGGATGCTCTGCCTGCCTCTCCCCTGCCTCTCCCCCCTGCAGCGGCTGCCGGTTCCCTTCACAGCACAGGAGGGAAGCCCTGCTCATCCCTCTGGCCAGGGCTCAGGACAACACCCAGAGTCTTGAGGCATATGTGGCTATAGCAGAATTTGACCTCCAAGAGACCAGAGCATCCAGAAAGAGACCCTGACATGGCTCAGTGCAGTGACCCAAATTGACTGGGTGGGGTAAGAATCGGCACGAGGAACTCTCGGAGCCTTTCCTTCCAGCCCTTCACTGGATGTGCTCTGCCAGGCCCACCACGACAGCACTTTCTTTCCACTTAAAAACTGATCTAAACTCAAGAAAGTTTAAACAAAAGCATTTACTATCTCCCCTTCGCTCCCCACCCAGTCCCAAAACTGTTACTTTTGAATTTCTGAAAGCATCGCTTTGCTTTAACTCCTATCAAAATGTCCCTGAATTGCTCAGTTTTGCTTTGACCTCCTTCTCAAGCCCCACCAAACTCGGTCCCACTGCCCACCCCTCCGCACATCATCCCCTCTTCCACCTTGCTCCGTTCACACATCGCTCTGAACCTCGCTGCGCTTGCAGGTCGCTCTGTCTTCAACGGGGCTTCCAAACTCGAACATCGCTGGCAAGGTCTTGTCTCTTCCATTTGCTTCTATTGCCCTCTGCTGGGGACTGTCAAAGGGAAGGCTGATCCCCTGGGCAGAGCCTTCTCCTCTCCATCTCCCTCTGTAATTTCAGGGGAGCCGCAGAGCCCCAGGCTGGGATTGCCAGCATCTCCCACCAGCATCAATGCCCCATCACCGCTTGCGTGTCCCGGAGAGGCAGCTCTCACCCACCAGCTCGTAGGCACGGCCAACCCAGCACATGGTGAGCATGTCTGGCCAAGAGGACATGTGTGACCACAGAATCACAAAATGCTTTGGAAGGAACCTTTGCAGGTCATTCAGCCCAACCCCAATGCAGGAGCAGGGAAATCTTTAACCAGATAAGGTTGCTCAGAGCCCCATCCAACCTGACCTGGAATGCTTCCAGGGATGGAGCCTCCACTGCCTCCCTGGGCAACCTGTGCCAGTATAGTATGCCATGAGGAGGCACCAGAGGATGTTCAGGATGTACATATGGATACACAGATGCATGCAAGAGAGGAAGCAGCTCGACCTTGCTACTGCATCAATTTATGCGCAGCTCAAAAGCACTGCACACCCTGAGCTGGGATGGACTTCACCCACAAGCTCAAACCAGGATGGACAGAGCTGGTCTTGACCATCTCCTCCTGAAACACGTTGCTCCATGCGACTTTGCATTTCATCCATCGCCAACAGGGAATGCGTAAGGTGGTTTGCTCAAAAAGGAGAAGCGAAGAGGGTGTCTGGAAGGCCCACACTGCCAAAATTGTAGCTATAATCACCAGCAAGGACCTTCAGAGACTGCCCAGGTGTGGTCCAAGGAAGTGGCTGAACCTGCAGCACGTTTGGTTTCAGCAAGAAGGGCTCCAAGCGAACCAAAAGGCAATGAAGTGTTGCACTGAAGTGACAATAATGACATTTGCTGGTGGGGGAAAGAGGCCTGCATCACGTTGGCCAATGCCTCAAGACTGAAGAGCATCAGTAACACCTAGAGAAGCCCCACGAAGTCATGAGGACACTGTGGGCAGCAAGAAAGCTCAGGCTGTGCCCACTGTGAGCAGCAAGGAGGATTTCTGCAGCAACCTGGGAGCATCACCGCTGGAAAACCTGGAAGAGGAGAGCAAACACAGAGCACGGGCTCATCTTGCCCCACCAGCTCCAGCCTGGGAGCAGTTTGGGGGGGAGGGGGAAAGCTGAGCACCAGTGGCCCGCCAGGACCGTGCTGCAATCTCTCCGAGCCCAGGCAGAAAGCAGAGATGTGATGCTCTGTCACAGAGATAACCGTGCCCCACGCTGAGTCGCCACCAGCCAGCTCAGAAAAGGAACAAATTGGCAGCATTCAGAGGCATATTCTTCATTTCCAAGCATATCATTCCTGTCCTCTGGCAAAAAAATGCCCACCACCCCCACCCCCTGCCCAGCTTTTTAGCAGCTTTTGCATTTCATCGGGTTGAATCCAAGGTGGAAAAGGGGAGGGAAGAAACTGGTGACCGTGGACCTTCCAGAACTGGGAGGTTTCAGCAGCAGAGAGGTGCTGCAAGGGCAGGTTGAGGCTGTCCCACGGGGCTGCACCTAGAGGAGAAGGGAAGGGATAGGCACCAAGAATAAGTCAGGGAGCAGCAGAAAGGGAAGCTATCACCCTGCCAGCTCTTGTCCTGGGGTCCTCTGGGGATGGCCAGCTCCAAGGAGGATGATCTTTCCTCCTTCAAAGCGGTGCCACCTCCCACTGTTCCCCAGTCCCACCTGGAGCTGCTTCTCCTGGGCAGCTGGAGAGAAAGTTTGGAGAAGAATGGCAGAGGGAGGAAAAAGGGGAAAAGCAGCAGTGGGCCCATGGGCACTAAGGGGATGGATGTGAAGGTGGAGTTAAGTTTTCCAAGCCAGCCTGTGCCCCTCGATCGGGGACAGGCAGAGGAGGGGAGGCAGACACCCACCCAGCCGTCTCCACTTCCAGAAATCCTTGCACACCCACTGGATTGCAGATGATGGAGGAGAGAAATGCCTTATACCAATTAATTCCCAAAGTGTAATTAACATCTGGGCCAGCTCTGCACGATCCCCAGCTGCTAATGAAGCATGGCACCACTTTAATTCCTGCGATGCTGCACCATCTTCTCATTAAATCCAGGAGCAGGTTCCATCACATTTCCCTTAAAGGGAAAAAGGAAAGAGAGAGAAATGGAGCAGGATTTGTCTCAATGAAACACGATAGATTAGAGTTCACTGGATAAAGAAAGTCAGAACGGGGGAGGGCACATGATGTGAAATTCCATCGGTGCATGCGTGCGCACGGGCATCTGGATATTCTCTCTCGCCGTGACCTCCTTACGCCCCATCCATCAGCCCGGGCTTGGCTTATTCTAACGAGCAGAGTCTTTGCTCGTGTCGAGCAGGCCCACCAGACACAATCTGCATGCCAATTACCAGAGCAGCCCCCCGGTACCAAAACATGGAAATTAGCTGTCAAGCAAAAAATGGCATCAGCGGGCTGGGTTTGCATCGCCTGCGCTCCCGGCTCGCACTCGCCGCCGCTCATCTCCAGCCGCGACAAGGGAGCCCCCGATGGAAAAAGTCATCTGGAATAATAATAAAATAAAAAATAGTGGGGAAAAAAAAACCCCACTCAACTTGCATATTTTATTGTTATTTGCATGGGTTGCCAGCATTAGGGGCACAGTGTAAAACTCACCCGAGGGCAGGAGGAGGAGAAGGGGAAAGAGTTGGGATAATTGCATTTTCTCAGTGGGTGATGTAAGGGGAGGATGTGGGGAGGAAATGTTACCGTAAGGGCAAAGCAGAACCAGGTCTGGTTCTTCTGATGCTGTAGAGGGACATATGGGAGCCACGGGGCTCAAGCGCCCCAGATCTGCTCGTGTAGCTCCAGCACCCGGTGTGGGGAGGGACAGATCCCACTGCATTGGACGGGGGTGGGGAAGGACACTACCCAGGCAGATAATTCCCAAAATATGTTCATTCTCTTAAAATGGAAGAGGGGAGATTTAGATGAGTAATTAGGAAGAAATCATTTCCTATGAGGGTGGGGAGGCCCAGGCTGCCCAGAGAAGCTGTGGATGCCCCAGAACAGGAAAGACATGAATTTGTTAGAGCAAGTCCAGAGGAGGCCACGGAGATGATCCGAGGGCTGGAGCACCTCTGCTGTGAGGACAGGCTGGGAGAGTTGGGGTTGTTCAGCCTGGAGAAGAGAAGGCTGTGGGGAGACCTTAGAACAGCCTCCCAGTGCTGAAAGGGGCTCCAGGAAAGCTGGGGAGGGGCTCTTGATCAGGGAGTGCAGGGACAAGATGAGGGGGAACGGTTTTAAACTGAAAGAGAAGAGACTGAGATGAGATCTTAAGAAGAAATGAGGTGGTGAGGCCCTGGCCCAGGTTGCCCAGAGCAGTGGTGGCTGCCCCATCCCTGGAGGTGTTCAAGGCCAGGTTGGATGGGGCTTGGAGCCCCCTGATCCAGTGGGAGGTGTCCCTGCCCATGGCAGGGGGTTGGAACTGGATGAGCTTTAAGGTCCCTTCCAACCCAGCTCAGGCTGGTACCTTGCACTGGCAGCACTCAGAGGTGGTTGAAGAGCTTTGCCAAGAGCCGTGGGGAAAGGGGAGCTGGAGCTGGGTGCTGGCAGAGCTGGTTGGTTCTGGAGAAATATTCTGGGGACAATTGCAATGAGACCCATCTGTAATCACCTGCATTCTACCTACCTGGGATGGAGAAGGGGGGATGGGGTGAGTCAGGGAGATGTAGCACCGGTTGCAGTGAGGGACTGGACCAGGGTGGGTTGGGGCAGGGTCACAGAGGGAGGAGGAGGAAGGAAACTCTTGAGCCCATCTTCGGGCCAGGGGAAGCCCACGGGGCTGGAGCTGCCCCTTCCCACTCCGGTTCCCACAGCAGTGCCACAGCTTGACAAGCATCACATCCCCTGCCTCCTTGTTCCATAATAACCTCATACATCAACCGGGGAGAGACCGTGGAGCATGGCTGGAAGGGCTCTGCTTCCACATCCAGTGTCATTAGCCCAGGCCCCTTGGCTCCATATGCAAAGAGGCTGCGGGGCCCTGGGGTGCCCGCAAGGAGAGTGCCCTGTGCTGCAGACATCCGTCATCCCTGCTTGGCCATGGCACGGGCCCTGCCTGACATCTAGCGGCACCAGGCAAAATGGGGTGCTCCAGCTGGTGGCCAGCTGGGAGCCTTGGGGATCCCCCTCCGCTCCCTGCACGTTCCAGGTGCCCAGAGATCTCTTTCTGCCCCTCAATGGCAGCAGCCTCCAACCCCCAGGCAGCTCTCAGAGGCACTCACAGAATCGTAGAACCATGGAACGGGTTGGATTGGGAGGGCCCATCCTGCTATGGGCAGGGACACCTCCCACTGGATCAGGGGGCTCAGAGCCCCATCCAACCTGGCCTTGAACACCTCCAGGGATGGGGCAGCCACAGCTTCTCTGGGCAACCTGTGCCAGGGCCTCCCCAGCCTCATCGTGAAGAATTTCTTCCTAAGATCTCATCTAAATCTTTCCCCTTCCCATTTAAAGTCATTCCACCTCACCCCATCACTACAGGTCCTTGGAGAAAGCCCCTCCCCAGCTTTCCTGGAGCCCCTTTCAGTACTGGAAAGCTGCTCCAAAGTTTTCCTCAGTCTCTATCCACATCCAGCCTCCTGTTCCCCTTCCAGCTGCCCAGCTCCACGTGCTGCATAGCCCCATTCCAAGCAGCCAGAGCCCTTGTCACACACCAAGCGGCATCCTGCACCCGACACAGCAAGCTGCCAGGGTACCCTGCGTCCCCCATGGGGACTGCAGCCTCCTGCTTGTGCTGGGAGCCCTGCCTCTCACCTCCACGTTGATCCGTGGTCCCATTGTCCTATGTGTCACAAGAGGGACACAGAATGGTTGCTGCCTGCCTTGGCTCCCTGTGGAGTCTTGGAGCACATGGCATGGATGCAAACCTCATCCCTTCAACCCAGCCCCGTCTCTCCAACCACCATGGAGCAGGAATGCAGCAAGTGGGGACTCACCATCCCTGGAGGGGTTTAACAGATGGGCAGGTGAGGTGCTCAGAGATCTGGTTTAGCTGTGGACAGGTATGGTTGGACTCCATGATCTCAAAGGGCTTTTCCAACCAGGCAATTCTAGGACTCTATGACTCCGTAGGGTCATGAATACCAGCACCAAAAACCTGAGTCCTTGGGGATGGGTGGTCCCACTGCTCACTGGCCAAATGCTGGAGCACAAGCTCCGGCTTCAGGATGACTTTTCCCTGTATAGGAGCAGTGGGATGGAGGAGAGGGGATGGGGCCATCCTGGAGGAAGGAGACAACGGCAGAGATGGAGGCAATGGGGGCTATCAGAGGGTGTTTTGCTTGGAGGAGGCTCAGCTCCTCTCCAGCTCCACCAGGGCAGGATCACTCGCACACAGATGCTGGGAATAAGCAGGACAGGCAGAGCTGAGCGATTCAGTTGCTTTATTGATGGCTTCTGACACCCCCGTCACAGGGCTGCCTCACTCAGTGATGTTGCGGAAGGACTGGACAGCGGGGCTCGCCGCTCCCCATTCCACAGGTTTGCGGTACTCGCCCTTGGGCAGCAGGTACTGCCTGCCCCGGTAGTTGGGATGCTCATAGAAAACCCAGACACCCTCCAGGACTCTGCAGGCATGCACCTCGCGCATGTGCCACTCCTCCATGATGGAAGGGCAGTCTTCAGTGGCTTCAAACATCTTCCCACCAAAATCTCCTTTCTCAAATATCTGGATGTGGCCCCGGCCTCCACTTGGCTAGAAAAAAGGGAAATAAAATCATGGAATCATGGAATTATTAAGGTTAGAAAAGACCTCTAAGCTCATCCAGTCCAACCATCAGCTCAACCCCACAGCGCCCACTAAATCATGTCCTAAAGTGACACCTCTATCCTCTGGCGATGGACACTCCACCACCCTGGGCAGCCTCTGCCAGGGTTTCACCACTCTGTAAGTAAAGACATTTTCCCCGATATCCAATCTAAACCTCCTCTGGCACAAGTCGAGGACATTTCCTCTCATCCTATCAGTTGTTACTTGACAGAAGAAACCAACACCCTACCTCATCACAACTTTCTTTCTGGGAGCTGCAGGGAGCAATGAGATCTCCTTTCAGCCTCCTCTTCTCCGGACTAAACAGCCTCAGATCCCTCAGAACCCCTGGGCTCCAGACCCTTCCCCAGCTCTGTTCCCCTGAAGGGCTCACGGCAACCCCCAAAGCACACCAGGGAAGCAGTCAGGGTAACTCTTGACCAAGCATCACATTGCAGAAGGCATAAAAGCACCGAGCCAGAGCTCAAATCCCCATGGCAGCCCCAATTTCATAGATAGGAAGGGATGAGGCCACGTCAGCAAGGGCTGGGCTCTCTACCCAGGTGTTCTGCCCATCTCGCTGTTGTGTTGAACCCTTCAGTCACTCCGCGTGAGCATCAGGAGAGATGGAGCCCCTCCACTCCCTGCTCCTCTGGGCGATGAGGAGTATAATGAGCTGGTGACCCCAGCTGGGCTGTATTCCAGGCGAACACAGTGTGGGCATTTTCCACTGCGATTTGAAGCACTGCGTTGCCCGAAGGCACCACAGCAGTTTTAATCTGCAGCTGCCTGGACACCGTCTTCCCCTGCCTCCCCCATCTGCCCCACCCCCAGCCGAGCTCTGGAGGGTCTCTCGGGTCCATCCGCTGATGCTGTTGCTTCTCCAGGGTGCTCTGACCCAACGCCTGCAAGCCCCAAGTGCAAGAGGGGAATCAGAATGGTTTGGGTCAGAAGGGACCTTAAAGCTCAGACAGTTCCAACCCCCCTGCCATGGGTAGGGACATCTCCCTCTGGACCAGGGAAGCCGAGCACCAGCTGGATGTGCAGGATAAGGCCCCTATATTTCATCCTGCTGGAAGAAGCTATGTTGCTGTGACATCTCCCGTGCACTTTGTCTCCATCCCTTACGCTGGATCAGTGCTCTGAACAGGCTGGAAACTCACTCTGCTCTGCACGAAAGGATTTAGACCTAGCCTAAACCCAGAACAGGCTCAAAGGGGCATTAAACCCCCGGACACAAAGGCAAAACCCTTTCTCAGCTGTGAGACCTGCTCCACACAACAGGAAACTGTGCCTGTGCTGCTCTGGTCTGTGATGAACAGATAAAAGACAGAGTAGCAGCACTCAGCATCTCAACCCCAAACACCCACGCCTGTTTTAAAGGGTGCTTCTCCCCACGGGCTTCCCAAAAGCATTGTTCCTTCTGTTCCTTCCCTCTCCAGCACCTCCATGGGGTGTAAACGCTGCCCACTGTCACCATTTATCTCATCTGCTGCTGCTGGAAGGGTGGGTGCCGCTGGAGCATTTCCCCAGTGGTCAGGATGGGAGACACCCATCATCAGAGCCAAAACAGTCAGCAGGTGAAAGCCAAACCTCAGAGAGACCTGCCCAGACATCGAAGTCCTTGGAGGAACACTGTTGTTCCTACAGAAATTCACCCGCGAAGCAGTCAGAGGGAGCTGCTTTTCAGAGAATCATGGAATGTCCCAAGTTGGAAGGGAGCCACAGGGATCATCGAGTCCAGCTGCTGTCCCTGCACAGGACAATCCCAACACTCACACTGTCTGTCTGAGGGTGTTCACCAAATGCTTCCTGAACACTGAGAAGCTTGGTCCCTAGCTCCTGCTTCCCTGGGGAACTGTTCCAGTGCTCCACCACCCTCCGGGTGAAGAACCTTCTCCTAATGTCGAGCCTAACCCTCCCCGGCACATCTTCCTGCCATTGCCTCTTCTCCACTCACCAAACACCTTGCCATTCCCACAGCAGGACTGCGGGAGCGAATCCCCTCTAACCATCCTCTCCATGGGAGCTTCTGCAGATCCCCAGGAAGATGTAGGCCACCCACACGCATGCTGAAACCCTTCAATGATTGGTGTGAAAATTAAAATGCCCCTTGGGAAGAGGTCACGCTTACTATCTGGACGGCTTTGCAGGAGCCAAGGCGGTCATTGAGGCCCATCCAGTGGTGGTAGTCAGGATACTCCCCGTGTGTCAGAACATACATGTTCCCGGCAAAGTTTGGCCTCTCATAGGCCACCCAGGTGCCCCCATCCACCCGGATGGAGTTGCAGCGGCTCAAGTAGTTGTGAAAATCGGGGCAGTCGCTGTCACACTCATAGGAACGGCCTAGGAAATTCTTGTCCTCATAAAAGGTGACCTGAAACACAAGCAGAGGAAGGAAAGCAGGAACGTTCATCACTGAGCTTGGGCACGTGCCCACATCCATATTCTAGCCCAAAATATCTGAAAACAGAGCCCTTCAGATGTCAAAAAGTCACCAAGCCCAACATTGAGCAGGATTAAGTGCATCCCAACTCACCCTGGCAGCCAATTCACCAGCCTGGCCCCAGTGCCTCCAGCTGCCACCAACTCCTTGCCTCTCCCGGCACCTAGGTCTGTCCCAATCCAACCCAAAGCTCCCTCAGTGAAGTCCCTGTCCTCTCTGCAGCAAAACACCATTAAAACATTTCCCTCCCACCTTCTCTAGATCAGTAGCTACTGAATTATGGCCAAGGGAGCCGTAGGTAGTCAACAGTCTGTACTGAGAAGAGTTTCAATTGCGCTGGCTTAACAAGTGCCTCAAGTTCAGCCTTTACTGATACAAGGATGGCAAAGTCTCTTTCCTCCTGGGTCATGTCTTCTAGCCCTGCAGTCGCTCTGCTGCTTCCCACTCTGATGGTCCACAGATTGCTTCTTCAAAAGTCAATGCCAAAAGCCAGATATCATGTCAGCTTTACCAGTGCCAAGAAAACTAAAGGGGTGCCCCATGGTGGACAGCACAGCTCTTCAGACATTTGAGGACTGCATTTCCAGTTGGCTTCATCTGCTTTGGTTGTTTCAAGTTTGAGATACAGCTGACAAATTGCTGACCCATCACCATGCTTCCTTCTACATCCAGGAGCTGATTGCAAAGCACTTTGCTTAGGGACATGTTTTCCCTCCCTGATTACAACCTGTTTAGAAAGGACCACAAGAGCTGGCAAGCAAATCCCAATCCTCTTGCCAATGTACCACCAACCCTGCCAGGTCTGGAGAGGTGACGCATGCTTTCTTCAAAAAGCCTTTCATGGAAAGGCTGCCGAGCCCTAGACTCAGACCACACCTTTGTACAGCCCTGGGTTTAGATCCTTCCAGATGATAATGATTCACCAAGAGCTCCTCTTCGCAATAAGGGTTCCTGAACCACCATGTCTGTTTTGACTGCGTCCCTTGGTCACTTACGATACTGTGATGCCAAACTATACCAAAAATGACCTTAGTTTGCGGTCTCAGCAGATCCCTGTCAGCTGCACCCCACCACCAGCACATCTTTCTCCTTGACAGGACTTGGATTACCTACTCCAGTGTCTCCTAGAGCCTTGTCTTGAATGAACTGACATGTGAGTTGATCGATCCAATGCTGTGCACACTCAAGACAGCATTTCGCCTCTTCCAGCCTTCCAGCATGGCATTAGTGTCATCCATGCTGCCAGGTAATTTGGTAGCATCTGCAATTGCCTCAGCCAATTCCCACACACACTCCAGAGACAATTCTTCTAGCCGCAATTTAAACATCTAACATGGTGATTAAACATCTAACATGCAGAACTCTGTAATCCACATTTCCCACAGTTTTTCCATAGCTTCAGTATTACACACACAACCATCTTTCACTCTGAGATGGTCGTACTTCACCTGTGGTGCTTTGGCCACTAGTATTGATCAAGCATCACCGTTGAAAATCGTAGAAGCATAGAATGGTTTGGGTTGGAAGGCACCTCAAAGCCCATCCAGTTCCAGCCCCCCAGCCATGGGCAGGGACACCTCCCACTGGATCAGGGTGCTCAGAGCCCCATCCAACCTGGCCTTGAACACCTCCAGGGATGGGGCAGCCACCACTTCCCTGGGTAGCCTGTGCCAGAGCCTCCCCACCCTCACAGGAAAACATTTCTTCCTAATACCTAAGATCCTGGCATTAGAGCTGGATCCCCACCTGACAGACCTCACTCACTGAAGCTGAGCTTCCTGATCTACCTCCTTCTCCAGCTTAAATTCACCTCTGCTGATTCCATCAAATCACAAGGCCAGGTCGCATCCCTGGGACAATACTATTGCCTTTGGCATTGTCATCACTTGTGCATCTTTCCGACACAGCTCCTTGGCTCCATGGAAGCAGGGTGTGGCAGCTGCCACTGGTGTTGGATCTCAGGTCCTCAAGCCTTCCACGAGACTCCGCTCCACAAACACGTCTCCTCACATTCGCTGCTGGCACAGCAGCCTCCACCATCCATTTCTAAGGCATCGAGTCCAGGTGCATTTTAAAACATTCCCCTCACCAGTTGCTGTGTTTGACTCCATCCTCCTGCAGAGCCACACCTAGACGTAACAGCCAAGATCTGGGAAAAGACTAGGGAGGGCTCAGCTCCAGTTTCCCTCCTTTTGAGGAGGGATTGCAAGCATCTCCTCTTGCCGACACAGCAGAAAGCTGTCAGCAGAACAAAGAAACCAAAGGTTCTCCGCAACTTACCCCTGGTTGTTGCTGTATTCGTAGCCACAATTGCACACAGGCTGCAAATAAACTTACCTTGGCTCCAGCTCTGGACATTTTCCGTTCCAGCCAAGCTCCCCAGTGCTGGAGGAACGTCAGAAGCTGTTACAAACCGCCAGGATGCGAGGCACTCTTTATATAATGGGCTTGTTTTAAACCAGACAGCCGCTTTGTCATGAGAATGGGATCCAAAAATTGAGTCAGTGATTCTGAAGCTATAGCTGGTTTCCAGAAAAGCAAACAGGATTATGGAATAAAGGACGGCTTCGCCATCCTCCTTTGTTACCATTTGCTGAGTCAGAACACCAAAACTCTGCCAAACGCACTCAAAACATGCAGCCCCCTGCCAAGTCCTAGAGGACGGGGGGCAATTTGGCTGCTCTCTCCCTTCCAAGCTTGTTGAACAAGCAACAAACAACAGCGTCCTCGCTATTTGTAAGGAAGAGACCAAATATTTGTCAGAGAACATTCCCATGCAGCGAAGGATGCAGCTAGGAAATGGTCATAGCATGCTAAAGACAGACACCATGGGCTTGCGAGGAACAGCCTCTGTGTAGAGGATCTGCTTCCAAAGCTCACAATGGAAACATCTACACGGCAAAGCAGCTGCAGATTTTTATAGCACACCCTCAGCTTGAGGGATGTTGCTCCAACTGGTGCCTGAGGTAGAAGAAAAGAAGGATGTCTGGCTGCACCTGCCTAAAGTGAGAGATTTCATAGAATCACAGAATGGTTTACGTTGGAAGGGACCTCAAAGCCCACCCAGTTCCAACCCCCTGCCCTGGGCAGGGACACCTCCCACTGGATCAGGGGGCTCAAAGCCCCATCCAACCTGGCCTTGAACACCTCCAGGGATGGCGCAGCCACCACTTCTCTGGGCAACCTGGGCCAGGGCCTCCCCACCCTCACTGCAAAACATTTCTTCCTCAGATCTCATCTCAATCTCCCCTCTTTCATCTGAAAGCTGTTCCCTCTTATCTTGTCCCTGAAATCCCTGATCAAGAGCCTCTCCCCAGCTTTCCTGGAGCCACTTTCTGTACTGGAAGTCTGCTCTAAGGTCTCCCTGGAAATAGTCAATTACACAGAACAAAAGAAATAGTGCAGAATGTGCCCAAATTTCTGGCAAAATCCACCAGTGTCACTAATCCAACTCAAAACTCACACATCACTCTCTGCTTGGAACAAAAGTCTTTCTTTCAGCCCCACACTGAGCAGGGAGAGCGAGGATCACTACCCTGCACACACCCACACGCCCCCACCAGCGTCCCATGAAAAACCACCTCTGCAGCTTTTCACTGTGCTGGCCCAAAGGCTTAGCAAAACAAAGGGAAACGAGTCTGGCACAGCAGTGCCCGTAACACACAGAGCCTCTTTCAAATCTGTCAGGACAAGCAGTCTGGCAGCAGCAGCTCTGCATTCCACTCTGCATACGCTGCCACAGCCCTGCTAAACGCAGTCAGATACAACAATTGGAGATAAGACACACAGCAGCATCATATTCTCGTCCCATTTCAGGTGTCTTGAACTGTCTCATGCTGTTGTTTACAGCTCTTATAACTAGAAAGGGGAGAGGCCACTTGGATTATGCAATGTTCGCTTGCAGACCAGAAAAGCCAACCATATCCTGGCCTACATCCAAAGCAGTGGGATCAGGAGCATGAGGGAGGGGATTCTGCCCTTCTGTTTCGCTCTTTGTGAGACCTCACCTGGAGCCCTGCATTGAGTTCTGGAGTCCTCAGCACAGGAAGGACATGGAGCTGTTGGAGCGAGTCCACAGGAAGCCACAGAGATGGTCCAAGGGCTGGAGCATCTCGTGTACGATGACAGGCTGAAAGAGTTGGAGTTGTTCAGCCTGGAGAAGGCTCCACCCAGACCTTAGAGCAGCTTTCCAGTACTGAAAGGGACTCCAGGAAAGATGGGGAGGGGCTCTTGATCAGGGAATGTAGGGATAGGAGGAAGGGGATGTGCTATAGGACCTTAAAATTCCACAGCTATTAATAAACTAGCACTTTTCTCTCAGCCAATAGGTTCACGTTTCATTAAGCAGTAAAGATGCTTACACCCACCATACAGGTAAAACCCCTTCCCTAGGACTCATGTCAGGCTTATCCAAGAACTGTTTTATTGACATTTGTCAAAACAATGCAAACATCTCAAAAAAGCAAATTCCATAAAATCACATTGCTTAAGTGCCATCTTTATATAAAAATACATTGCATTTCATTCATTAAAAAAAAAAAAAAAATCAAACATTTCCTTCTCGCACCTATAAAAACCCTGCAGTTGACTTGTACCCTAAAGGTTCGCGTGACAGCCAGGGCCCTGCCTCCAGCTCTGCTCGGATCCGTGGACACCATGGACGCTGGCCCTGACAGCAGCCTCCCCACTAACGAGCAGCCTCCCTCGCAGCCAGCAGCAGAATCATTACAGGATGTTCCAGGGAAAGCAGCAGCAATCGGAAATCCTAAAGCAGAGTCCAATCCACATGGCAGCTGCATCAGATCCACATCCAATGTGTTTGGTCAGGATGGCTGCGGAGCTTGAATGAGAACTGTTTTCAGTAAGCTGCTGCCTGTTCCCAGAACTCTGTAGCAAAACCAGAGGAGTGACTTTTAGTCCCAACAGAAAAGAAAAAACAACTCAAAGACTAAAGAAAAGGGGAAAAAAAAAAAAAAAACAGCTTTCTAACAGCTTGAAAGAGGCATTGGCAGAAAAGCATGATAAGGGTTTGTCTCCAGCTCCTAAACCACTTCTACTCAGGAAGACACTACAGAGTAAGGATTATTTGAAGTCTCACTCGATTCTCTTAAGCAAAAAGCGAGCAGGGAAGCACAGTCATTAATTCCCACAGCCTCCTAAAAAAGCAGCCATTCAAATTAAGTTTTTACATCCAATTATGTGCAATGTGCCTTTCCAGACAGACAGAGATGTGTCAATCATTTAGGTTGGAAAAGACCTTTAAGATCATGAGTCTAACCATAAACCTAACGCTGCCCACTTCCACTGCCTGTGCATTTTCTTCTTGCCCTTTCATTTGACCACCAGGTCTCAACTCAGTCAGGCCCATTTCTGATTTCTTACACATGGAGATGGAGAGATCTTGCGCTCTATCATCCTTAAGGATCTGCCAGCTCAGCTCTGCTCTGCTCCCTTGCCCCTCAGGGCAGTTTGCCAGGGGGTCCTATTGACTTACACCTCAAAGAATTGAAAGCTTCCTTTCCTAAAATTCAGGATCCTGACCTCACTCTTCACCTGACCCGTCCCACAGGACTGTGAACTCCACTAGTGTATAAAAAACCTACATAAGTGAGGGATCCTGGATTTTGCAAATCCTGGACAAACAGAACACTTGTAGGGAACAAGGGAGGTGCCCAGCACACATGGAACAGATTCAAACTGGAAAGAGGTTTTGACTGCAAAACAGTAACTGAAACCAAATGGAAGGAACTTCAGAGAGCTTCCACTGAACGCTTCCTCCTCTTTGCCTCTGGCTGAGGCTGCGCAAGCAGACACGGGATAACTCCTTCAGAGAGAGAAGAATCAGAAGAAACATGCCCTCTACTCACCCCTCCTTGCCCTCTGCTGTACAGGAACCCAGCGTTACCCTGCTGCCTGCTCAGAGCCAACTGCAGGAGGGACAAGGCTATCCAGCTGCTGACGGTTCCCCGTCTGAACCAGCCATTCGTAGAACTTGTTTTCCACCAGCATCAGGAACCGTTTCCTCTGATCCCTGAAACCAGAAGATCAGCAGTGAAGTATGTACAGGTCCCATTTATTTACTGTGTGAGTCCTCAGCACAGCAAGGACATGGATCTGTTGGAGTGAGTCCAGAGAAGGCCACAAAGATGATCCAAGGGATGGAGCATCACCCATCCAAGGACAAGCTGAGAGAGCTGAGCTTGTTCAGCCTGGAGAAGGCTCCAGAGAGACCTCAGAGCAGCCTCCAGTACTGAAAGTACAACAAATCCGGGGAGTGATTGTTTACAAGGGCCTGGAGTGATAGGATGAGGGGGAATGGCTTTAAATTGAAAGGGGGAAGAGTTAGATTAGACATTAGAAAGAAATTATTGATGATGATGGTGGGGAGGCCCTGGCACAGTTTGCCCAGGGATGGCTGCCCCATTCCTGAAGGTGTTCCAGGCCAGACTGGATGGGGCTTGGAGCACTCCGATCCAGTGGGAGGTGTCCCTGCCCATGGCAGTGGGGTGGAACTGGATGGGCTTTATGGTCCCTTCCAACCCAAACCATTCTATGATGATTCTATGATATTCATTTGTGTGCCGCTCTGTTTCAGACAGGCTTGGTGCACCCAGGTTCAAGTTAAAGACCCTTTGTACTGTCGTGTCCATATGAGACATTCCCCAGAAAGCAGTGTTCTAGGACAGAAAGTAACCTAAATTTGTCCCTAGCCAACCCAAACCCAAAGGCAGTTGCTTCTTTCTTCTCTCAGGGTTTTATCTCCTCCAAGTGCTTTTTATACACCCCGATCTGCCTCTGACCCTGGAAGCCTTCCTGTCTGATATGCTCAGGAAATTAATAAACGGGATTTCATGCTTTGGTGAGATGTCCCTCAAGCTTTCACACTGGCCCTGGCTTTCAGGGTTTTTACTTTCAGTCTGGCTGGATTTACATTCTTTTATTGCCCCACTTTCCTCATTCAGACACAGTTTCAACTTCTTAAAAGAAGTCTTCTCATTTCTAACCTTCCCTTTCACCTCCCTGTTCAAGAATGGCAGCTTTTTTCTTCCTACAAGTCTGATACCCTGTTTGCTCTAAGCTTCCTCCTTGTCTCTTGCCTTGCTTCCCTGCCTGCTGGAGACAGAGACACTGCCAGCTGCCTGGTTTCTTTCAAACAAGCTCCTAAACTTGGCCAAGCTCTCCTCCTTTTATAAAAGAAGGCTCTCCAGTAGTAAGCTATAGCCTGCTGTGGCTGCTGCAGAGAGTGTTAAATCTAAGCATACCATACATATCTCATTTCTTCAACACTGAGATTCTGAGAAGCAGCAGCCCAGGGAGGCCAGTGGCTGCATCGGGAAGAAGCACGTTAGATGAGGCTGATGGACACGACAGATGACTCTAGCACAAGGGCCCAAGTCACAAGATTCCTCTCTGCTGCCCTTCAAGACTCAAGGACTTAAGAGTTTTGAAGGATTTTACACTTCTATCACCACCACTAATGCTCAGTTACCCTCCATCTGCAGCAAAATCCTGCCTTCCTCCCTCACAGTCCAGAGCTTTTTCCTAGTGCAAGCTCAACTGGATTTCAGGAAGGAACAAGGGGAGCAGAGGGAGCTCCTCAAACCCAACGAAAGATCAAACAAATCAAATAGTGGGTGGTGACACACTGGCACAGGCTGCCCAGAGAAATCATGGCTGCCCCATTCCTGGAGGTGTTCAAGGCCAGTTTGGATGGGGCTTGGAGCCCCCTGATCCAGTGGGAGGCATCCCAGGATGGTGGAACTGGATGGGCTTTAAGGTCCCCCAAGCTCTTCTGGGATTCTATGATTCCAAGATTGCTAATTACAGACACTCTAGAAACAGTATACAAGACATGGCTCATGCAAACCAGCCCGTGACTAAAGCATTGCTGTTGAAGCCCCTCAAACAAATCTCCTGTTCGTAGGGCTGAGCTGAGACTCACTTGGTCAGGCCTGCCTCCTTCACTGCTCTCTGCCAGCGCTGTACCTTCTCCTCTCGCTGGTTCAGTGCCTTCTGATAGGCGTAGGGAAGCCCACCCGGTGTCTCTGTGGTGTCTCCTTCCATCTCAAAAGGAATCACAAAGGCGTAGAAGTCCGAGGGCGGCAAGAGGCGGAAGGCACTGGTGTCCTCGCTCTCCTTGCACACCAGCATGGGTTTGTCCCAGTAGTTTGGCAGAGTGGCCAAGCCCACCTGAGCCATGTGGTCTTCCAGCATGGGATAATGAGTGTGGAAAGGGGCAAAGCTGACTGCTTGGTTCCCTGAGAGGATGAGAGGCTGTGTAGGCGTGAGGATATAAAAGGTACAGCCAGTGGTCGAAGAAAGGCACAAACGGTGGCAAACCACAATAACCTTGACGTTGTCACAGCTGTGGACGTGAACAGACGCCTGCACCGGGCCAAGGACAAAAGTGCTATTCCGGCACTTCTCAATGGTTACGGACCTGAGGTAGAGTGAGAGAGCACGGACACAGTGAGCAGGAATGAATGAAACCAGGACTTCTTCCCTGCTTAG
Source organism: Neomorphus geoffroyi (assembly GCA_033558235.1). Classification (NCBI taxonomy): domain Eukaryota; kingdom Metazoa; phylum Chordata; class Aves; order Cuculiformes; family Neomorphidae; genus Neomorphus; species Neomorphus geoffroyi. The sequence continues at coordinate 5,705,432 of JAUMJM010000041.1, read as the reverse complement.
TCCATGTAATGACAACTTCATGCTTAAACAAACTTGGAGACATCCAGCTGTGTCCCAGGAGAATAAAAACTCACCGGAGGGGAGAGAGGAGGTAAATGAAGGACTCGTTGCAATGATGAATTCTTACATGAGCCCCCATCAGGGTATCCGAGCTCTTGGCCAGCGTCTGCTTGTACACCTGGTTCATGATCACCATGGGGGACACCTCAGGTACCACACGAGTGCTGCAGGCAATTTTTGCTTTCCTGGTTGTTCCTTCAACTGACAAATCAAGTTAAACACTTTTAAAATAAAAAATAAAAAAAAACAAAGCACAAGGCTACCAGTAATTCCTGCAGAGAGAAAAGCACAATGGGTCACTGCCCACATCACCTAGCAATCCCTTGAGAAAAAAATCAGTCCAAAACTTCAAGGCCAGAACCATCAAGCTGTAAACACTTCACGCACCCGCTGTGCCCACTGGGGAGCTCAGCTGTACGCAGTGGTCAGAAGCACCAGAAGTCAGGGCACATTGAAAGATCAAAAACATCTCCCATCTGAGGACAGGCTCAGAGAGCTGGGGTTATTCAGTCTGGAGAAGAGAAGGTTGCAGGTAGACCTTAGAGCAGCCTCCCAGTACTGAAAGGGGCTGCAGCAAAGCTGGGGAGGGGCTCTTGATCAGGGAGGGCAGGGATAGGACAAGGGGGAACAGTTTTCAGCTGAAACAGAGGAGACTGAGATGAGATCTTACGAAGAAATGTTTTCCTGTGAGGATGAGGAGGCACTGGCACAGGTTGCCCAGGGAAGTGGTGGCCGCCCCAACCCAGGCCAAGGCCAGGCTAGAGGATTCTATTTCCTGGAGCCCCTTTCAGTACTGGGAGGCTGCTCTAAGGTCTCCCCACAGCCTTCTCTTCTCCAGGCTGAACAACCCCAGCTCTCCCAGCCTGTCTTCACAGCAATAGGCCAAAGGAGACAGGTCCCCACATCACTGCCACCTACCTGGTCAGCAAGAGGAACCCGGATGCAAAAGTAATTTCTACAAAGGCTGGTAGCTACCTTGCTGCGCCCATGCGAGTTTCTTCCCAGACTTGAGGCAGGCAGTCATTCCAAAAGGGTTTGTTGTCAGGCAAGCCCACAGCCAGCTCTCCAGCTTGGGGAAAGAGAAGGCTTTGGAGACCTTGGAGTAGCCGTTCTGCCCACGGCAGGGCTGCCAGAGGGCGAGCTTGTGCAGGGGATGGACTGTCCTGGATTTGCTCACGGTCCCTTCAATAAGGAAGCTGAGGGCACAGATGGCTTCATAGGACACCAGGCTACTGTGGGTGGGATGGGAGGAGGCACTCAGCTGCTCTGGCTCCAGCAGCAGCTCCAACATATCCGAGAGGTGGCTCAGCACAAAGGCATGGTGGTCCTGGTCATTCCAGCTCTGAGCAGGCAGAAAAACACAGAAGAGTGAGTTGAGTTCTCAGAGCTGCCAGGCTCCACCAACAGCACACAACACACCCTTGCCTACGCTTGTTCCAAGAGGGAAAGTAACTCAAATGTGGCGTGCTCTCCTGCTCGCTGCTCCTGCTGCTCTACTCTTCCAAAACACAGGCTCATCAGCAGCCTCCCCTCAGGAAAAGCAATTTATCCCCACCCCAAAGAACAAATGTGACATTCTAGAATCACAGAATGGTTTAAGTTGGACCTTAATGCCCATCTAGATCCAATCCTCCTGCCATGGGCAGGGACACCTCCCACTGCATCAGGGGGCTCAAAGCCCCATCCAACCTGGCCTTGAACACCTCCAGGGATGGGGCAGCCACCACTTCTCTGGGCAACCTGTGCCAGGGCCTCCCCACCCTCACAGGAAAATAACAACACAGTTGACCTGCTTCTAGGAAATTCCCAAACAGAATACACCAGCTCCATTTCATTTACTGTCAAAAGAATCACAGCCGTAAAACATGAATCTGAAACAAGCTTGAACAGTTCAAGCTCACAAAAAGCATAACAATGAAAAAATAGTTTTCACTTTGCACTGTATTACAGTAAGATGAATCATGAGGCTAACAGGTTTGTTCTGTATCCCCACGCTTCCATCAAGGTGCTGCTGAGGGACTTGGGGCTGTTTAGCCTGGAGATGAGGCTGCCAGGTGACCTCATTGCTCTCTGCAGCTTCCAGAAAGAGGTTGCGGTGAGGTGGGTGTTGGGCTCTTCTCCAAGGTGACAAGCAATAGACTGACAGAAAAGGGCCTCAAGTTGTGCCTGGGTAGGTTTAGGTTGGCTATTAGGAAAAATTCCTTTACCAAAAGAGAAGTGAAGCTTTGGAAGTAGCTGCCCAGGGAAAGGATGGGGTCTTCATCCCTAGAGAAATTTAAAAGCCCAGCTATTTGTCACTTAGAAACGTGGTTTAGTGGTGGATTTGGCAGTGCTGGGTTTATAGGTGGACTTGATCTTAAAGGTCTTTTCCAACCTAAACAATTCTGTGACCGCAACTCAGACCTCACCACCGTGGGGTTACACCCTCCCAGAAGCCGCTTTCCAGCCCCTAAGAATAAACCAGCCACCTCGCAGCCCCCTCAAGGCAGAACTCTGCAGGTTCCCAACAGCCGCGCAGAGAGAACCCTGTACATCCACAAATACCTTATTGTCGCTGATAGATTTCCCAGTCAGGCCAGGCGCCTTGGTCCTGGGGCTGGGCCATTCCTCCCCGATCAGAGAGCGCCGCAGTGAGACCTTGTTCACTTGCTGGATGTAAAGAAAGAGCAGGAACTGCAGGGTGTCCACCGACAGCTGCCGGGAGGGGACAGAAGGAGCGGTCAGGGCGGGTCACGCTCTCCCTCCCCGCACCCGCCCGCCCGGGAAGCGGCTCCTGCCTTGCTCCGCTCCAGCTCCAGCTCCTCGGCGCTGCCGCACGCCGCCTCGGTCTCTGCCCACTCCAGGCGGCGCGGCGGATCCTGTTGGAGGAGGCTATGGAAGAGCTGGAAGTAGAGCCAGGCCAGCTCGCAGTGCAGCTGCAGCTTCCCGCACGCGATGTGGCGCCAGCGGGGCCACGGCAGCTGCGGGAAGCAGCCCGAGCCCGCCCGCACCCGCACGTACGCTGCCATCTTCCGCAGGTAGTGGGGCCCGAGGCGGGTGGGCGGCGGGACGGGCAGCAGCCCCACCAGGAACGGTTCTGTCCTCACCCACAGCCGCACAGGCGCCGCCATGGCGACCCCTGCCGCTTCCGGCACCCTCCGCCGCTTCCGGCACCCTCCGCCGCTTCCGGCACCCTCCGCCGCTTCCGGCACCCTCCGCCGCTTCCGGCGCCTGCTGAGGCGCGCACCACAGAGATGGCCCTTCTGTCCCATCTCGGAGGACTCGGCCCCGCCCCGAGGAGCCGCTTTCAACTGGCTACGTCGCCGGCGCGGAGGCGGGAATAAACGCCCGCACCCTCTGACTGGCCGACGCGGGATGCCCACCTACTTCCGCGTGGCCTGTAGGGGGCGCGGCCCGACGCGCCGGGCCGCGATTGGAGCCCACGTCCCAGCAGCTGATTGGCTACGGGCCGCACCGGGTGTGAAGTGTGCGCTGTTGATTGGCTGCTGACGCCGCGCGCCGCTCTCCCATTGGCTGTGGCGCGCGCGCTGCGCTGCCGGGCGGGCGGTGGCGGCACCGGGATAGCCCCGCTCCCCGCCATGGCCCCCGGCCGCCTCGGCCGCCTCTGCCTCCTGCTGCTCTGCCTCTGCGGGGAGGCCGCCGCCGGGTGAGGGCAGGCCGGGCACCGACAATCCCGATGAACCGGTCCTCATCTCCCCTGATCCCCTTAATCCCGCCCCCCCCCCCTCCCCGCTCCAAGGAACCGGCCCCCATCCCCCCCGGTTCCCCTCAATCCAAGGAACGGGTCCACCCACCCCCCACCCCGATCCTCCCTGATCCAAGGAATGGGTCCCAGTTCCCTCCGTCGGCTCCAAGAACAGGCCCCGATTTCCCCTCAAGTTCCAAGTACCAGGTCCTGATCCCTCCGATTTCCCCCGCCTCGGAACGGGCCCTGTATCCCACAGACCAAGGAATGGGTTCCAATCCATCTCCCCCCTGCTCTAAGGAACGGGCCCCAATTCCCTCCCAAATCCAATGAACAGGCCCCAGTCCCTCTCTGGCTCCAAGAAATGGGTCCTAATCTCCCCCCTTACCCTGCTCCACGGAACCAGCCCCGATCTACCTTTCCCCTCCCCTGCCAAGGAACGGGCCCTGATCCCCCCCAGTCCCCCGCCCTGCTCCAAGGAATGGACTCCAATCTCACGCCCCCCACCTCTGAAGAACAGGTCCTGGTCCTCCTCCCTGCTCCAAGGGCCACTTCCCACTCCCCCCAGAGGGCCAGGCCCATTCCCCTATGGCTGACAGGCCGCACTTTTGCCCTGACTGATCCCATTCCCTTCCCTTCTCTCCCACCGGTAGGAGGGACTTCTACAAGATCCTAGGGGTGTCCCGCAGCGCATCCATCAAGGACATCAAGAAGGCTTATCGGAAACTTGCACTGCAGCTCCATCCTGACAGGAATCCCGATGATCCTCGGGCACAAGAGAAGTTCCAGGACCTGGGGGCTGCCTACGAGGTGAGGTGGGAGCTATCGGGCCAGCTGCAGTGCGGCCTGGGAGGGAGAGGAATGATGCGGTGTGAGGAACTGGGGGAACCTTCTCAGAGGGTAGAGGGTAGAAAGAATTCATTGTGAAACAGCTGGGGGTGTGAAGCTTAGTTTGAGTTGTCCCAGGAGGCTTCATACTGTAATATTCAGGGGTAGGAGAAAGAACAGCTTCTAGGAGATGGAAAGGTCTTTTTGTAGGGCACAGGGGCAATCCCTCCTCCCTCATTCCTGTACTGAAATTCAGACCTTCCAGCATGGAGATGATCTGAGGGCTGGAGCATCTCTGCTATGAGGACAGGCTGAGAGAGTTGGGGTTGTTCAGCCTGGAGAAGAGAAGGCAGCAGGGAGACCTTAGAGCAGCCTCCCGGTACTGAAAGGGGCTCCAGGAAAGCTGGGGAGGGGCTCTTGATCAGGGAATGCAGAGACAGGACGAGAGGGAACAGTTTTCTGCTGAAAGAGGGCAGATTGAGATGAGATCTTGGGAAGAAATGTTTTCCTGTGAGGGTGAGGAGGCCCTGGCTCAGGTTGGCCAGGGAAGTGGTGGCTCCCCCATCCCTGGAGGTGTTCAAAGCCAGGTTGGATGGGGCTTTGAGCCCCCTGATCCAGTGGGAGGGGTTGGAGGAGGTTGGATCCATGGCGGGGTTGGAACTGGATGGGTTTCAAGGTCCCTTCCAACTCAAACCATTCCAAGGTTCTGTGATAAAAACCAAAGGCAGAGAGGCTGCCAGGCTGATGAGAGCGCTCCTTCTGTTGGACAACAATAAAAACCTTGGCTCACTTAGCCAGGAGACAGCAAAGGCAGCAAGTTAAAGTTATTTGGTGTTTACTAACAGTTCTTTGAGGAAGAAATAGAGCTGCACCAACTGTCAGTGTTGGCGCAGGAGCAAGTGTGTGTGTGTATCCCTGACTGCAAGGGAGCCTGAGCTGTAAGGGGGTGAAAACTGCTGGGGTGGCCTTTTGGAAGACATTGAAGTGGGAAAAATACTTGTGGGTCACATCCACGTGAGGATTCCTGTTGTTGCCGTGATAGCACACAAACAATACTGGACACAAACAGCACGGTGCATTCTATAAATCACATAGAGATTATTTAATTGGCCAAATGGTTTGAGTCAAAGCCTGCCTCATACATACATGTTAACGCACTTCAAGCAAGGTAATAGGATCCGCTTCTTTCTTCATTTTGTCTCCCTCCTGTCACTGGTGGCTCCTTCCTTCTGCTGCCATCCCCCATGGAACAGTGGACCCTGAGGAAGGAGATGTTGACCAGCAAGATCTCTTAGCAGGGTTCCTCCGGGAGCCTGCCTGCACTAGCGGGTTGCTTGGAAGGAGCTTTGTGGCCTCTGAGGAGCTGAGCTTCAGAGGGGAAGGGTTTGCATTCCTGCTGCAATCTGGTGGTGCCACTCAGCCCACAGCTGCAGCATTTTTCCTGCTTCCATCCCTGATGTTCCTCTGCTCTTCAGATATGCAAATAGCATGTGAATGGGGAAGTGAGAAAAGCAGTTTGGGTGCTTTCCTCTGGTCAGAAAAAGACATGTTATTTTGGTATCAGAACTAGGACATCTTTTTAGTTCACAATTATCTGTTCTTAAATCAACTGGCTGAACTGTCACAGTGGAACCAGTGAACTTAGAGAATTAAGTATTTGTTACCTTTTGTTTGCCCCATCTGGAGATCAATGCGTGTGGTTTATATCGAAGCTGTGAGGTTGGGGGTGTTTCTGTGAGTTGGGACCTTGTCACATCTGGCACAGGGAAGTAAAAACTGGGAAATATCTGTGCCTTTGCAGAGAGAGGCATCGGAACATTGAAATCCGGTACTGACATACGTGGGTTATAAAAGAGATTTGGAAGAAGGGAGGGGCTCTTCATCAGGGAGTGCAGGGATAGGGTAAGATAGGGAGCAGTTTTCAGATGAAAGAGGGCAGACTGAGATGAGATCTTAGAAAGAAATGTTTTCCTGTGAGGGTGGGGAGACCCTGGCACAGGTTGTCCATGGAAGTGGTGGCTGCCCCAGCCCTGGATGGGGCTTTGAGCCCCCGATCCAGTGAGAGGTGTCCCTGCCCATGGCAGGGGTTGGAACCTTCCAACCCAACCCATCCTATGATTTGAATTATTCCTTCTGCTTCTTCTCAATATTGTTTATATTTTCTGTGTTGCTTCTGCTGTTTTCATCAACCAGTTGTACTTTTTATGGATGTAAGGGATAAATGTTTAACTTTTCTCGTCCAGCACAGTCAGTTCTAGCCAGCACTTTTGTAACACAAAGCATTGCTGTGTGTCCCCCAGAGAAGAGTTCTGGTGCGATTCTCTATTTAAACAACCCAGTTCAGCTGTGAGTGAGCGTCCTGTTCATTTGCATCCCAGGTGCTGTCAGATGAGGAGAAGAGGAAACAGTATGACGCGTACGGCGAGGAGGGGTTGAAGGATGGGCACCAGAGCTCCCATGGAGACATCTTCTCACAGTAAGGATGCTTTGCCATTTCAAGCTGTTCTGTAATTGGAGCTCTAATTTTGTGATGTTCATGCACTTGTTGGGCAAATTCTGCATTAAGGTCCTTTACCCAGTCAGGAGGGGCTGATCTGAAGGGATAGGTGAGAATTTGTAGACAGACCTTTATGGTGGATATTCAATATGTAGTTTTCAGTCTGTGCTTTCACCATAAGCAGTGAATAGGAACCACCAGGATCTTCCCACCTGGGCAGCGTTTGCTCCCTTGGCGGTTCATAAGGTGCTGCAGCTGTGTTAAACATGTAGGGATTTTGTTGTGCTCTCTGGTACGAGACTGATAGTTATCCTGTTGTCACAGACCACATCTGTGCCCTGGGGATCACTTTTTCTTCTGTAAAGTAAGGACATAGGGACTTTTTCAGGCAACTGTAGAATTGGGATCATTAAAATCTGAAGGCACCTGTGCATGGCTGAGGTAGAACCTGTTTTCTGTTTAAGGCTGTTTCTGATACTGAAAAGGGGCTCCAGGAAAGCTGGGGAGGGGCTCTTGATAAGGGAGGGCAGGGACAGGGCGAAGGGAACAGTTTTCAGCTGAAAGAGGGGAAACTGAGGTAAAATCTTGGGAAGAAATGTTTTGCTGTGAGGGTGGGGAGGCCCTGGCCCAGGTTGCCCAGGGAAGTGGTGGCTGCCCCCTCCCTGGAGGTGTTCAAGGCCAGGTTGGATGGGGCTTGGAGCCCCCTGATGCAGTGGGAGGTGTCCCTGCCCATGGCAGGGGGTTGGAACTGGATGGGCTTTAGGGTCCCTTCCAACGCAAACCATTCTATGAAGACCTGTTTGGTTCTGCTTGCCACATATTAACTAAAATAATTGCTGAAGTTGCTCATCTCATGTAATCCTTCCGAGTGAGAGCTCTCACCATCTGCCTGTCTGCTTTGAGGGAAACTGTGCAGACTCACTACTGAGTTTCTTCTCCCCACCCCTCATCCTTGGACTGCTGAAACACAGTCTGCTAGCACTGATTCGCAGTGCCAAAAGTGAAGCTCTCTGAGTTTGCACCTGGAGGTGGTGGTAGGTGAGCAGCAGTGCCATATGGAGAGGCCTTCCCGTAGGCAGTGGGCAGGTTTTGAGGTGTTGGCATTCAACTCCTGCTCCAAAACTGATTTTCCTTAGCACAGGAAACTTTTCCAAAGCGACTACATTGTTTGAAGGCGTTGGCTTGTGTCCTGGAGGAGCAAAAAGAGGTACTTGGATTTACCGTGGTCCTTTTGTACCACGAGGAGGCTGATCCATAGGGAACTGGGAGCATTTGCCAAGCAGCGCTTTTATATGACTGTCTTTGTCAAAGCCTCATTTGATCAGAATTCATTCCTGAACTAATTGATGTGCTTTACTCCAGCTTCTTTGGGGACTTTGGCTTTATGTTTGGAGGTAACCCTCGCCAACAAGACAGGAACATTCCCCGTGGGAGTGACATCATCGTGGACCTGGAGGTTACACTGGAAGAGGTCTATTCAGGAAACTTTGTAGAAGTAAGTTTGACTGCTTGCCCGCCGGTGTCTCTGGTGCGTTCGCAGGTGTGGGCTGCCTGGCCTGGCCACTGCTCACGGCGACTCCTTCTCCCAAAAAAAAGAACTAAGGTGCTTGTGTTCCCAGTACCTGGCAGTGACAGTGGAGGATGCAGTGATGCTGTTGCTGGTAGTTAAATGAAGAAATGATGCATTTACTCATCTTTCCCATCTGGCAATGTACTGAAAAGGGATGCTTCTTGCTTATTTCTTGGCTGTGGGTGACCAGCCGTGGCTTTTTCATTGCGGTAGTCCAGCTGGAAAAGGCATGAGTGGTCTCCCTGGAATTCATTAATTGACGGTCTGTTTCTGAGTCTCGAATCCATTTTGCAACTCTTGCAAAACCATGTTGGAGATTTTTCGTGGCCTCTATATGGCCAAATGCGTCACTGGACATCTCTGGATTACACACTTGGCAAATGTATGATAGCCTCTTAATTACTTTTTTAAGCAAGCTGCATTTCTGGTGCTGACAACCCCTGCTGTGCTGCATGTTAGAACTTGCGTTGATTGAGTTTGTGTCATGACCGTCTGCGGAAGTGGGGAAATCTAAATAAATTTGCCCACTGTGTGGGTCAAGGAAGCTCTCATAACCGAAGTGTGATGTGTTCCATTATAGTGATGCCTTTCCTATTTAGAAAGCGTGCAGAAGAAAGAAAGGAAATAGCAGCGATGTCAGAGAGAGTTTATCTGGTATTTAGTGTGTGATCAGCAAGAGGTGTAAGGTGAAAACTGCTGTCAGAATGTTTTGCCAAAGCCATTTGGAGCTAATGTAGAGGCAGCACACAAACTGAATTACGTTCAGGCTGTTTGAAAAATCCAAAGCCTTATGGAGACCGAAGAATGCTGGGATCAACCTCTCCCTCCACACAGGTTGTGAGGAACAAGCCGGTGGCAAGACAGGCGCCTGGCAAACGGAAATGCAATTGTCGGCAGGAGATGAGGACCACCCAGCTGGGGCCTGGGCGTTTCCAGATGACCCAAGAAGTTGTTTGTGACGAGTGTCCAAATGTCAAGTGAGTTTTTATGCCCTTTACTGCTGTAAGGATGTTTATTCAAAACCTGCCACTAGATGGAGGGAAGTGCCTGTGCTGCCAGTAGGACCTGGGGAATCTGGGAAAACAACAGAGGCTTCTGTTCTCAAGGAGCCGTCTTTGCTCCTAGAGTAGAGGTGGCCAGCTCTAGTAGATGCAGAGCTCCCCAGTTTACTCTTTCAGACTTTTATTCCTTGGAACAATCAGTCAGTGGAAGTTCCACAGCTACATCTGAATAAACAAAGTCAGGGAAGCCCATAGTTTCCAGCTGGAAACAGTTGGACGTGGACTAGTGTGGTGTAGTCACACATCCAGATGCTGACTGTGCATTTAGGAGCTTGACTTTGCCTTCTCTGGTGGAGGAGTGTTGGCACCCAAGGAAGGCAGCACTCTTTGTCCTGTTTTAGGTACAAGCAAGGGGAGAGCCAGTGTTAGCTTGTGGGGATGTTCTCATTACCCCAATAATAAGATAATAATAATGTCACTATTCTTGAAGACTTAGTGCTTGCTCTTCTCCTTTGCAGGCTTGTGAATGAGGAGCGAACGCTAGAGGTGGAGATAGAGCCAGGTGTGAGGGATGGCATGGAGTACCCCTTCATTGGGGAAGGTACGTATATGGGCACTGCTGCTCAGCTTCACTTGCTCCTTCTCCGTGACCTAAGGCTGGTCTTTGTGGCAGTGGAAGTGTCTGATCCCTGCCTTGGGTACCGGACCAGTGGTCCTCCACGTGGTGCTGAAATCCAGGAGCACACTCTTTGCTAAGTCCAGATAGTGTTCCAAGTTCCGCTCCCTTTGCTGGTACTGGGGGCATGCACCAAAAAAAAGCTCCAAATCTCATATTTCAGATAACTTTTGAGTAGGAGTATCTGTTCCAGGCTTGAGTGTGTGAGGGAGTCCCCTATGCCCAAGGAGATGAAGTCGTTTAACAAGTAAAAGGACATCATTAACATGCAGGCAAGTCTTATAGAACAGCAGAGAAGTATGAGGTTATTGCAGCAATACTCAGAAAATCCTAGGCCCTAGATATGGAGCCCTGTGTTTACTCTGGAGTTCTCAGCACAGGAAGGACATGGACCTGTTGGAGCAAGTCCAGAGGAGGCCACAGATATGATCCAAGGGCTGGAGCAGCTCCTGTACAAGGACAGGCGGAGATAGTTGGAGTTGTTCAGCCTGAAGAAGAGAAAGCTGAGTGGAGACCTTAGAGCAGCCTCCCAGTATGGAACAGAAAAGGGCACCAGGAAAGCTGGGGGGAGGGGGTCTCGATCAGGGAGTGCAGGGATAGGATGAGGGGGAATGGTTTTGAGCTGCAAGAGAGGAGATTGAGGTAAGATCTTGGGAAGAAATGTTTTCCTGTGAGGGTGGGGAGGCCCTGGCCCAGGTTGCCCAGAGCAGTGGTGGCTGCCCCATCCCTGGAGGTGTACAAGGCCAGGTTGGATGGGGCTTTGAGCCCCCTGATCCAGTGGGAGGTGTCCCTGCCCATGGCAGGGGGTTGGAATTCGGTGGGCTTTAAAGTCCCTTGCAACCCAAACCATTCTGTGGTTCTATGATGTGTGTAAGCAGGGTTTTAGTTATGTAAAGATCAGCTGGTTAGTTTTCTCCTTTAGCATGTGAGCTGCAGATCTCTGTTGTGTTTAATATGCGGCTTGTTTCTTCACTTGTTTCCAACCAGCTCCTCTAAACAGAGCTTTGCTTTCTTTTCCGCAGGCGAACCCCATGTGGATGGGGAGCCAGGTGATTTGCGCTTCAAGATAAAAGTTCTTAAGTAAGTAACTGGCCTAGCAAGCCCACTCTCTCTGCTTACTGTACAGGAAGCTTGCAAGCCACTTTCTGGCCAACATTGCCCACTTGGCTAGCTGTAGCCCACCCCTTAGCAGGGCTCATGGAGCCATGAGTCTGGTTCTCAGGGCTGTGCAGGACAGTCTGCCCTGATGGTGCTGGAGTAGCTGGAATCACCACTGTTAAGAAGCTGTGATGAATTCCTCTTTTATTTCATTTGGCTGGAATTCTGGCACACATTAGTAGCTCCTGTGTGAATCACATGGAATATCTTCCTTTTTCCATAAACTTACTATCTTCCTATTTTAAGGACATGCTTTACTAAGAAAACAGTTGTGTGAGTCACAACTTCTTGACACACCTCACCACTCATTGCCCCAGAAATAGAAAGGTTATCAGGAGTACACATCTCACAGGGAAATGAAGCTCAATTTCATTCATTCTTCGCTTCCTCTCTGATTTGTGAATTCTCTAAACTCACAAATAGGGAAATGGAGCTGGAGGACCTATTTCCCCTATAGGGAAGAAGAAAAGTTCTGATGTCTCTTTCTTTCCCCAGGCACCCAGTCTTTGAAAGGAGAGGAGATGACTTGTATACAAACGTGACAATCTCGCTGGTCGAGGCACTTACGGGCTTTGAGATGGATATTGCCCACTTAGATGGGCACAAGGTGAGGCAACGGTTTGCTGTGTGCAAAATATAACGGTGGGTCCCCTGTGCTGAGGGTTCGCTTGCCTGGAGTCTGTGCAGGGGTTTTAAGCAGTTTCCCCTTTGCTAGAGCCTTCCAGACCAGTTCCCACAAAGCCAAAATCGGCCCTGTACAAGGGGTGCACAGCATGGGTCTCGGTTCTGGGCTATCACAGCAGTTACTGCATGTGATGTTAGTCCTTGCACATCTCCTGGCAATGAGTACTGCCTGGACTCCTTGAACATCATGGCCCTTTGGAAGGAATCAGTATTCAGTTCGAGCTTTTCATGGGGTTGGAAAGGGCATTGGAGTGTTGGGGCACACAGGCAGAACACCAGTGATATTCCAGAATCATAGATTGATGGAATGGTTTGGGTTGGAAGCCACCTTAAAGCCCATCCAGTTCCAATCTTCCTGCCATGGGCAGGGACACGTCCCACTGCATCAGGGGGCTCAAAGCCCCATCCAACCTGGCCTTGAACACCTCCAGGGATGGGGCAGCCACTATTTCTCTGGGCAGCCGGGGCCAGGGCCTCCCCACCCACATCATGAAGAATTTCTTCCTAATGTCTAATCTAAATCTTTTGTCTAAATGTCTTTTGTCTCTAGGTTCACGTTGCTCGGGATAAAATAACGAAACCCGGGGCCAAACTGTGGAAGAAAGGAGAAGGTCTTCCAAATTTTGACAACAATAATATCAAAGGCTCACTAATAATAACATTTGATGTGGAGTTCCCCAAAGAGCAGCTGACAAGCGAACAGCGGGAAGGTGTGTGTTTTAAAGCTCTGTTGTAGCAGTGGGCGGCACAAAGCTCTCACCAAAGCTGATAAGAGGTTGGCACAGCTGAAGCAGTGGCTTGTAGCGGTCAGGAGGGGCTCTCCTTTCCCTTGTACCCTTTGTACAACGTGTCACAGTTGGCCGGTGCCCGATGATTAACTTCCATTTTCCTTTGAAGCAAGCGAGTGTGGCTGCTAGAGATGTAGGGAACCGGATTAGGTTGGGATGTGCTGCTGCTGGGATGTAGCACTTGGCAGGTTTGCAGGAGCTTTGTTCTGTAACTGGCCATCTGTCTGAACTGAAAGACTCGATGGGCTTAGCCTCTCTGTGCTTTGCCTTTGCTGGAACAGGATCACAAGCTGTTATCCAGCCCCTGTTTCCACTTTCTTGGAGGTAAGACTTGTGGAAATCCTGCTGCAGTCAAGGGTAGACAGTGCCATGTAGCATCAGGAGAAGGATTGTTCTCTCTACATCTCCTACCTTAAGTGCTTTGTGGCCATACAGGAAAAGAGGGTGCAATGAAGCTGTTTAGTTCAAGACTAGGTTGGATGGAGCTTTGAACCCCCTGATTCAGTGGGAGGTGTCCCTGCCCATGGCAGGGGATAGAACTGGATGGGATTTAATGTCCCTTCCAACCCAAACCATTCTATGATTCTACGATCTGCTTCTCAGCATGGATGCTGAGAACGGAAACGTGATGAAGCATGTAGAAATCCTAAAATTAACAGGAGGCTAAATGCTGTACTCATGGCTGGAAATTCCTCTCTGCTTCAGCAGGTTCTGCTGCTCTGGGTGAGGCGCCAGAGTAGCCATCAAGGACCACTTCTTCCACTATGGGGCAAATGAGTTCTGCAACGTATGCAGCTCTTCAGAGAATTCCTATCCCTAGAATTCCTGCTGGTCAGGGCTATCACATTTCTTCTTCTGAAGGTGCCTTCTAGCAGATTCTGCCTGCTGTCCTGGTGGAATGAGGCAGTTGCACAGATTTCAGAACTCTTCAAGCCTGCAGAGGGAAGCCAAGCCCTGGGTGGGCTTTTCTGCGCCCTATGGCACGCACTGCTGCGCTGGCCGCAACGCACAGCTCCCTTTGGGAGCACAACTGATGGCTGCAGCTCCAGGCTTGTTTGATGTTCTGTGGCTTTCCGATGGCTGTTTGGGCTGTGAGGGATGTTTCTCAGTGAACCCGCGTGCTGTTCTGACCCCTGTGCTCTCCTCAGTGCAAGCATGGTGTGCCCATTGCAGGCTGTGCAGCACGGTCACCGCAGCAGTGTGGAGTCTCATCCCAGGCTCTGCCACCCTTCTTGAAGCTTCACACAATCACAGAATGGTTTGGGTTGGAAGGGACTTTAAAATCCTTCCAGTTCCAACCCCCTGCCCTGGGCTGGGACACCTCCCACTGGGTCAGGGTGCTCAAAGCCCCATCCAACCTGGCCTTGAACCCCTCCGGGGATGGAGCAGCCACCACTTCTCTGGGCAACCTGTGCCAGGGCCTCACCATCCTCACAGCAAAACATTTCTTCCTAAGATCTCATCCCAACCTCCCCTCTTTCAGATGAAAACCGTTCCCCGTCACCCTATCCCTGCCCTCCTCAGCTTTCCTGCAGCCCCTTTCAGTACTGGGAGGCTGCACTAAGGTTTCCCCAGAGCTTTCTCTTCTCCAGGCTGAACAACTCCAACTCTCTCAGCCTGTCCTCATATGGGAGGCCCTTGGATCATCTCTATGGCCTCCTCTGGACTCACTTCAAGAGCCCTGTGTCCCCCCTGCACCACAGGGGCCACAACACCTCTCGAACATGCCAGAGATTATTCCAGCTGTTGCTCTTGGCAGTTTAGAAGAGACTGGGCAAGGAGCAGCCACAGAAGAATCTGGGTTTGTTGAAACTGCTCACATGCCTTTACAGATATCCTGGGAACAGAGAGGTGATGTTGCTGGAGTGTGTTCAGGCATGAGGCCTTTAGGTGTTTCATTCCTACAGCCATTCCGCGCTTCCCGGGGGAAGGTGACTGGGTAGTCAGTGAGATACATTTCTGTGTGCTAGAATGTCTCCAAACACCCAATGATTTAAGGAGTTTTAGGAGGGAATAGGTCTGTTCCTGATGTGTGGCAGCAGTTCAGCATACACGTTCGAAGGAAACAGTAGGCTTCAGAATTCAAAACATCCCTGTTTTTTCTTATTGTTGGCAGTGGTCCTGATTTCTTATCTCCTAACCAAACGTACAGCTCTGGGGCCGTCAGAAGATACTCCCACCCTGAGCGCACTGCTCTGGTCAGCCCGAGCTTTAGCGTCAGAGGAATAACATGCTCACTTTCCTGCCAGGGTGACATCAGGGAATTTATTGCCTGTTGATCAGAGGTGATTTTTCTCTTTGACATATCTCTCATTCATCTCTGCTGACACTTGTTTGTTCCCTGTTTTGGAGCTTCGGATCCCATGCTTTAGCGACGGAGAGCTCAGAGAGCAGCAGCGGGCAGTGAAGCGCTTGGGTTGTGTTGTAACCTGTCACCTGCTGGGGGTGTCAGAAAAATCTCAAAAGTTGACTGTAGTGAAAAATGCCTGAGGTGCAGTAGCACCAGATGTCAGGACTCGTGGCTGGAATTCCTGATTGAACATCTGATAAGTGTTGAAATATCCTGTGCGGTAATGAGGGTCCCCTTCGGGCCAGCAGGCTGCTGCCTAGAGCTGGCCAGTAGGAAAGGAAGTACAGGAATGGTGATAAACCAACTGTTTTTCAGAGCTGCTGAGCACACCTTTCTCCATCCATGTCCTTCCTTTCAAAGAAATACACTTCCAGGAGGCACATCCTCTTACCCACAGCCAGGAAGCGGCTTTGAGCCTCTGGCTGTGGAAGGGAAGTGACCTTGCTTTTCTCTCTGCTGGAGAATGACCTGCTTGGTCATTAATGGATGGAGAGCAGCCCCAAGGAGAGGGACCTGGGGTGCTGCTGGGTGAAAAGCTCAACGTGAGCCAGCAACGTGCGCTCACAGCCCAAAAAGCCATCGGTGTCCTGGGCTGCACCCAAAGCAGTGGGATCAGCCGGGGGAGATAGGGGGTTCTGCTGCTCTGCTCTGTGAGACCCCACCTGGAGCCCTGTGTCCAGTGCTGGAGTTCTCAGCACAGGAAGGACATGGACATCCAACAGCAGAATTAAGGCGGATTAGCTTAATTTCTTCTATTATTTGAAAGTTACCCATGGTGTGGGAAGTTTTCCTCTCTGCTTTGGGTCCCAGCAGACCCTGCTCAGTCTCAATGGTTTCTGGTGACAGTCAGAGCTGAGCTGCTGCCGTGCCCTGAGAGGCCCCATGGCCAGGGCAACAGGAGCCCCAAGAGCCTATGACCACGCTGACTTCACAGACAGAGTCCCCTCTAATTATTACTGAAAAATAGTGTGATGTGTCCATACTTGCTTCCTCTGGTTTGTGCAGACTTGACCTTTAAGTAGCAGCCAGTCTCCCTGACCTTGCTGACTCCAGTAGATGAGCTATTAGGTTTTGAAGGGCTGACTCACTCTTCTCTTATCCTGTTCTAGTAAGAATTTTGTACTGAGGAGACCTGGAACAGTTTTTTTCAAATGTTTTATGACGGGGCTTTCAGGGTTGTAAAGTCATATCACTCCTTTATGAAACAGGGAATTTTAAAAATATTTAAGGGTCTTGAATAGGATGCTTAAGCCCACAGATAACAAGTTTGCTTATCTTACTTGCCTTCAGGGACTACTTCTAGTGGGCACTGGTGTCCCCAGGCACTGCATACCAGTGTGAAAACCTCTGCTTTCTAATTACTAAATCACAGGAAGGACATGGATCAGGTTGCAGTGAGTCCGGAGGAGGCCACAGAGATGAGATGAGGGCTGGAGCACCTCCTGGATGAGGACAGGCTGAGAGAGTTGGGCTTGTTCAGCCTGGAGAGGAGAAGGCTGTGGGGAGACCTTAGAGCAGCTTCCAGTACTGAAAGGGGCTCCAGGAAAGCTGGGGAGGGGCTCTTGATGAGGGAGTGTCCGAACAGGACCTGGGGGAACAGTTTTCAGCTGAAAGAGGGGAAATTGAGATGAGATCTTAGGATGAAATATTTTCCTGTGAGGGTGGGGAGGCCTTGGCACAGGTTGCCCAGGGAAGTGGTGGCTGCTCCATCCCTGGAGGTGTCCAAGGCCAGGTTGGATGGGGCTTTCAGCACCTGATCCAGTGGGAGGTGTCCCTGCCCATGGCAGGGGATTTGGGACTGGATGATCTTTAAGGTCCCTTCCAACCCAAACCATGCTGTGATTCCATGATTCTGTGATACTTAATGTGGGTTTCAGGAGCTGACAAGTCCAGGAGGACTCAAACACAGCCCTCCTTGGCTCGCTGCTCGCAGGTTTGTCTTGGAATGTAGAGGAGCCTGGGAGATAAGTTTGATGAATTAGATCTGGAAATACTCAGCAATTTGTTTGTTATTGCATTCGTACTTAAGATACCAAAATTGTTGTCAACTTCAACAGCAAAGCAGCTCTTGGAGTCAGCTTTATCTCTTACCGAGATCTCGAGGCGGAGCCCTGGACTTTGAGTTTGTTGCAGCAGAGTTGTTGTCCCAGGAACCACCGGGTCCCAGGAGTGCCTAAAAGCTGCTGCAGCATCGCTACATTCAGTCCCGCTTCTCCTTGTAGGAATGCTGAAGGAGCAGCAGTAAAGCTGTCACACCGATGGCTTGGGGGGGATTTTCCCTTTCCTTTTTGATGATGCTTTTAGAGTGCTGGTGTTTGCGTTATTGAGATACACGGAGCCACATCAGTAGACACAGCAGGAACAGCAAACGCAGAGTCCTCAGCCTGTCTGGGCTGTGCAGTAACACTTTCCTTTCTTGCAGGTCTCAAACGGTTGTTGAAACAAGGACCGGTGCAGAAGGTCTACAACGGCTTGCAGGGGTATTGATGTGGGGCAAAACTGACTTAACTGCAATTGAAGCGTCAGATTTGTTTTCTGTCTCTTCTCCTGCCCACTGTAGAATGGAAAAGAGGGGGGGAGGGCAATTGTTGAGGTATATCTTATTTTTCCTTTGTGAGTGATGGAGGTGCTCAAACAACTTGGGGGAAATGCTGCCCTTTTCAGGATACAACTGGTGCTGCCTATCACGTTCCACCTCCTGGAGCAACAAAGAGACTCCTTGAGCAGGAAACAAAAAGGTGGGGAAAGGAGTTTTAAATTCCACGCGGATTGGAATTTCTGGTTTTTAAATATATTTTGATGTGACTTTTCTTGACCATCTCAACGTATTTTCATAGCTTCTCCTGCTTTTCATGTCCTTTGTGTCAGTCTCTTCCAAGTTTGTCATTTTGGGTTTTTGAATCCCCTTCCCCTCTGAGTCCAGAGTGCGGTGGAGCTTCAGAGCCTGTGTTCCTGGGGCAGGAGCAGAGGTGCTGTTGGGAATTGACTGGCAGGAGAGCCTTTTGGCCCCACATATGGTTGAGAAAGCAGAGGGAAAGAGTCTCTTAAGGCTCCTATGGACTCTTTAACCAAGCAGTCCTCTTGTCCCAAAAGTTAATGCTTGGTTTTAAATTTGAAGTCACAACAGCTTAGCAAAGGCTCCTCAGACTTTCACTTTGGGGTTTTGGGAATGGCTCCTCGTGGCCTGGGTTCTTCCTTGTTGCCCCCAAGATGTGACCAACAGCTTGTCTGGAAATGTTCGCTGACCTCCTGCGCTCTGTCCTCTATGAGGATGGGTGAAGCTACCAGTACAGAAATAAAGGTGTTTGAGTTGGAATGACAAAAACTACCTGGTTATGTGTTTCAGCAGCCCATGCGTTGGGACAAGGAATGGTCCCTCCATAGCGTGAGCTGCTCTAAGGGGTGGAACTCTAGCTGCTGAGGCCAGCAAAAGCTCTGTAGCTGTTTTATTTGAACCCAGGGCCTGGTAACCTGGTAGGGAGGTACCTGTGCTGTTCTGGTCTCAGTGGTGAAGACCCTGCATGCTTTAAGCATCCCCTCAGGCTCTCAGCTTCATGTGTTCTTCAGGAGTGGTACCTAAGCCATTTCTCAGAGGCACCCATGTCTGTCTGTCAGGCTTGTACTCAACTGTGACAGCGATGTAGGCAATGAGAGAAGCAAGTCAGTTGTTCATGTAGGATGGTGTTCTGCTCCTTCCCTCTGGGCTCTTCGGGAGCTATGAAGCGGGAATCATAGAATCATTGAGATTGGAAAAGACCTCTCAGCTCATCCCGTTGAACCATC
Source organism: Neomorphus geoffroyi (assembly GCA_033558235.1). NCBI lineage: Eukaryota > Metazoa > Chordata > Aves > Cuculiformes > Neomorphidae > Neomorphus > Neomorphus geoffroyi. The sequence continues at coordinate 5,686,352 of JAUMJM010000041.1, read as the reverse complement.
AGCCCAACCCCACCGTGCCTACTAAACCATGGCCCAAAGTGCCACTTCTGCGTGGTATTTGAACCCCTCCAGGGATGGAGACTCCACCACTGCCCTGGGCAGCCTCTTCCAATGCTTCAGCACTCTTTTAGTAAAGTCATTTTTCCAGATGTCCAATCTAAGCCTCCCATTGCACAACCTGAGGCCATTTCCTCTCTTCCTATCACTTGTTCCTTGGGAGAAGAGCCCAGCACCCACCTCACCACAACCTCATTTCAGGCAGTTGCAGAGAGTGATGAGGTCTTCCCTCAGCCTCCTCCAGACTAAAATGCCCCAGGTCCCTCAGCTGCTTCCATAACTCCTGGGCTCCAGCCCCTTCCCCAGCTCTGTTCCCTTCTCTGGACGCGCTCCAGCTGCTGCCTTGTCCCTCATCCCCTGCCTCTCTGACCTGCGCGAGAATGGGATCTGGGTTTTATACCTGGAAATGGTTGCTGGGCAGCAGCAGCAGGGCGCTCTGGGTAGCTTGTTTGGTTTTGTTGCTTGTTTTTCTCATTGTGAACTTCCAGTAGCTCCGATCTGAGCACAGAGACATGGGGAGCAGCCCTGGCCCAGCCCCTGTGCAATGTCCCACCCAACCCCTCTACTCCAGCAGGAGCCGACACAGCGGAAACAGCAGCACTGGGAAGGTTTCCTGTTGGATCCTTTGTACATTTGCCTTGGCAGAGCAAAACGGACATTGGGAACAACTGAGAGGGGGGTGAGACAAACCTGGGATGCCAAGTCCTTGGTCTCAGTGCTCGTCTTCCTCAAAATCCGTAAGCATAAGCCGTTAATCCCGGCTGAGTCTGCTACCTCCGGTGCCCACTGGGTGACCAGCTCACTCCCAGGCAGCTCTGCCTCTGCCTCCCCTTTAGCTCAGATTTTTAAGAAATCTTTTATTTCAAATAAACTGATACTGGTGTGCGTGGGGCTGCTTCTCGCTGTCTCTGCCCGCCCAGGGGCCATTTGGCGATTCCCTTGCTGCCTTTCTATTCCACAACCACGCCTGGAGCCACACAGCCAAAAAGCCAGGACTTGGCAGCAAAATCACAGCTTCTCCACAGGAGAAGGCGGTGTCACCTTTCCTACCTGCCCCCATATTTCAGGCATGAATGCTTGTTCCTGCCGCTGTTTTTCCTTTTCCTGCTAATTCTTTTCCTTCCTGTGGCTCTTTGGGTTGTTATTTTTCATTGTGGGTCTGTAAATCCTCCAAGAGGCCGGGGAGCAGCAACAATAGCTGCAAGGGCCCAGCTTTGACCAGGCTGAGAAGAAAAACAGCAAAGAAAGCCCCAAATTGTACTTTCCTTCTTCCTTTTCCCACCAGCTGTAGGCTGTGTGCAGAGGTAGGGTCCTTCCTCCGCCTTTCCCACCTTCTGACAAGGTTTCCAGGCTTTCCCTGCTTTCTCAGTCTTTGTCCTTCAAGGGCTCCAGGGAGTCTGGCCAGGGGGATGTGGAAGCTGCTCGGTTTCTGGAACATCCTGTGTCCCCCTCTCAGTGAGTCCACGGTGTGTGTGGACTCCTTTGTCTCCTATAAATGTTTCTTAGGAGGCTTAGATGTTCACTGCCTTTTGGTTTGGGACTAAGCAGGCATGGCCAAGGTGCGAACCTCTGAGCTGGCAATCCTGTAATGCACAGCCTTGATTTCCAGCCCCTTTGAAACAATCCTGTTCTTCCCAAATGGGAGCAAATTTTAAAAACAATGGTTTCCTGTTGCCTTTTACCCTAAATCTCTGCACAAGTCAAGGATTTTTGAGAGTTTAGATAGAGGCATGTTTTTTGTTCTTCCAGCAAAACACTAATCCTTGAAAAATGTTTCTCAAAGTCCTTGCTGTTTGGGGAATCACAGAATCATGGAATGGTTTGGGTTGGAAGGGACCTTAAAGCCCATCCAGTCCCACCCCCTGCCATGGGCAGGGACACCTCCCACTGGATCAGGGGGCTCAAAGCCCCATCCAACCTGGCCTTGAACACCTCCAGGGATGGGGCAGCCACCACTGCTCTGGGCAACCTGGGCCAGGGCCTCCCCACCCTCACAGGAGAACATTTCTTCCTAAGATCTTGTATCAGTTTCCCCTCTTTCAGCTCAAAACTGTTCCCCCGGTCCTATCTCTGCCTTCCCTGATCAGGAGCCCCTCCCCAGCTTTCCTGGAGCCCCTTTCAGTACTGGGAGGCTGCTCTAAGGTCTCCCTGCAGCCTTCTCTTCTCCAGGCTCAACAACCCCAGCTCTCTCAGCCTGTCCCCATATGGGAGGTGCTCCGGCCCTTGGATCATCTCCATGGACTCCTCTGGACTCGCTCCAACAGATCCATGTCCTTCCTGTACTGAGGGCTCCAGAAATGGACACAGGGCTCCAGGTGGGGTCTCACCAGTGCAGAGCAGATGAGCAAAATCCCCTCCCTCTCCATGCTGGTCCCACTGCTTTGGATGCAGCCCAGGACAGGGTTGGCTTTCTGGGCTGTGAGTGCACGTTGACAGCACCCCAAGTCTTTCTCCTCAGGGCTGCTCTCAGTCCATTCGCTGCCCAGCCTGGGTTTGTGCACTTCCCAGTGCAGGAAATAGGGAAAATACACAAACATGAAGGTTCTCTCTTCTCTGACAGCTTTGTGGACTGCAACAAGGCAGAGTGAGAAATTATACCCCCCAAAAATTAATATATGCCTCTAAAGCAAGAAAACGTACTTTACTGCAAGAGTGCAGTGAAGGCAGGCTTGGCTTTTTTCTGAAGCACTTGGCATTTTAAAGCACTTATCTAAACTTTTCTGCTTCCAAGAAATGAGCAGTGGAGATGGGAGGGGAGCAGTGATGGGTGCTGGGAGGAGAGTGCTCTCCTGAAGGCACATTTGCAATGGTCCCAAATATGTCTGCTCAGACTGATGCTGGAGACCCTGGCGGTGGGGATTTGGCAGGGAAAGTGAAGCAATGCTTCCTCACAGTGTGGTGTCTGGATAGCAGCCCCATCCCTGTTCCCATGCTATAAGACTGAAGAGCAGCCATGGAGCATCCTGGAACTGGATGGGCTTTAAGGTCCCATCCAACCCAAACCATTCCATGATTCCATATATCTGGGTTTGAGTGTAGAGTTGCATGCAGACTTCACCACTCCCAGGTCAAACCTGAGGCAGCCTGGAGGTGTTCAAGGCCAGGTTGGATGGGACTTTGAGCCCCTTGATGCAGTGGGAGGTGTCCCTGCCCATGGCAGGGGGGTGGAACTTGATGGGCTTTAAGGCCCCTTCCAACTCAAGCCATTCCATGATTCTATGATCCCAACTGCCACACAGCCCTCCTCTGTTTGGACCGTGGCCAGCAGCCACGTGGCCAGCTTTCTCCTCCCGTTTCCTCTGGCTCACTCAGGCCCACTGACCTGGGAGGTGAGAGGAAAGGGAAAAGGGCAGTGATGATCCTGGGTACCCGTGCACCCTATGAGGAGGGAGTCATCAGCACAGCCCTTTCCTCTGCTGTTAAATATTTCCAGGGCGCTGCCAGCTCTTGGGTGGGAGCAGGAGATGCTACAAAGCAGATACCCAACAGCCTCCACCCCAAAACTATGTTGCACATAAAAAATGCATCCGTTTCTCAGGGAGGGCTGGCTAGAGGCTGCCTATGTTGCAAATCCCCTCACCCGCTGCAGCCCTGGGGTGAAAAGGATGGCTCAAAGCTGGTGACCCCAGAAATGAAACCACCTGGGGCTGTGACAGCATCACCTTGGGGCGAAGGGGGGGGTGCAGAAAAAAGGCTTTGGTCCAGAAAAGTGAGGGTGACAGCAGCACAGGCACTGAGTGCACTACAAGAAAGTCATTGAGGGGCTGGAGCACATCTGGAGAAGGGCAATGAAGTTGGTGAAGGGACTGGCGCACAAGCCTTACGAGAGGTGGCTGAGGGACCTGGGGCCGTTTAACCTGGAGAAGAAGAGGCTGAGGGGACACCTCATCCCTCTCTGCAGCTCCTTGAAAGGAGGTTGGGGTGAGGTGGGGGTTGGTCTCGCAAGTGAAAGGTGACAGGATGAGAGGAAATGGCCTCAAGCTGCACCAGGGCAGGTTCAGATTAGACATCAGAAAAAAAATTCTTCACCAAAAAGGTTCTCAGGCACCGGCAGAGGCTGCCCAGGGAGGTGGTGGAGTCCCCATCCCTGGAGGTGTTTAACAGACGGGTAGATGAGGTGCTGCGGGATCTGGTTTAGTAGTGGACAGGTACAGTTGGACTTGATGATCTCAAAGGTCTTTTCCAACCAAGCAATTCTATGATTCTAAGGGGTCTTTACGAGGTTAATTCTTCTTCATTCCAGACTTAAAACTGGAACCTATTGTCCCTATAACCTCTGATACCATCAGCCCTGGTTGTTTTCTAGCTGCTGCCTTCCCCATCCCCGCCCCAGCAGGATTTTCACGCAGCTCCTGGAGCCAGCCAGCCCTTTGCCCCTGGGATGGGCAGGGCACAGTGGCTGCCGGCCGGGGCACAGAGCCAATGATGCCGTATGAGCACCCAGAGGCTCTCAAAAGGACCCGGCCAGGAATGCCAGCCTTGTGAGCTGATGTCCAAAAGGCAGCCAGGGGGACTGCATGTCCCTCCTGCTGGGCAGGAGGGGAACCTGCCCACCCTGCCTGAAGCACCCACGGAGGAAAGCTGGTTTCCAGCACATTGGCATTGTCTTACTCACTGGAACAACATTCAAGGCCAGATGTCTTTATCTCAGCCCTTACCCAGACCCGCGGTAGCAGGGCTGAGTGATGGTAACCACACAGCAAAGCCTCTCGCGGCGATCAGTGCGCAGAACCAGGATAGTCTGCTTTGGGAGGTTGGGTAAAGCCTCCAAAGGTCTGTGTGAGGGTTTGTTCACCCTCTTGTAGAGAGAAAAAAAAACAAGGAGCCAATTGAAGGCAACGCTTGGCTGACAGGTTACATGGTTAACTGTTGGTGCCTGTCCCAAGCTGTGGTCAAGGTGGAAGAACAGCCAAATCTGGGAGGGTATTGGCCATGGATGTGGCTACCAGCTGCTGGAGAGATGGTACCAGTTGGAGCAGCGGTGGGATGAGAGCCCAGCTCACAGACTAGGGCAGCTGGGCCACAAATCCCAGCAGACTGCTTCGAGGATAAGTGGAGTTTGCCCCAGGATGAGGAAGTTGGCCCCCAGTTTGGGGGCTTTGGGATGAGGAAGAGAAGTTTTGGGGCGATGCTGGGGCAGGGAGTGGATGCTATTGCCATAACTCCTCGACTCTTGGCCACTGTGCCCACATCAGGTGCTGGTCACCACCAAAGAGGTGGCCCTGGGGCAGGGGAGTGCCAGCTGCGGGTGTGTTGACATGGGCACGGTTTGGGATGAGGCTGTTCCTCAGTGTCTTGTGGTTTCGGGGGGATTCTTGCTGCTCCATCCCCTTGTGGAGACCTGAGAACAGCAGCAAAACCAGCTCCTTTCTGGAGTGATCCCCTGCTGCGACTGACACGCACGGAGAGCCCGGGGGCAGGAAAAAGGCTTTTCCAGCATGATTTAAAGCAGAGGCTTTATCTGTCCAAAAGATGACGCATGTCAGAAGCAAAAAGCAAAACAAGCCTTGTTGTTCCACGCTTCCCCACTTTCTCCAGTCCGGGTCTCTCCCAGGTGCAGTCCCTGCTGCCACCCCATGTCTAGCAGCACCATCTCAGCCCGTGTCCAGCAGAACCATCCCAGCCCATGTCCAGTGGAACCATCCCAGCCCATGTCCAGCGGCACCAACCCAGCCCATGTCCAGTGGAACCATCCCAGCCCGTGTCCAGCAGCACCATCCCAGCCCTGGGCCATCACTGTGAGGAGCAGGGAGCTGCACCTTGGACCCTTGGCATGAGAATCTAGGGAGACGTGGGCATCTTGGGCCCACGGTGCAACATCTGCCTCCACTTGCAGGCAGTAGAGATGCCAGAAGCCCAAGCAGAGCCATGAATTCCGTGGTTTGTCCACAGTGGAAGCTGCCTACGAGTTGTTTTATCGCTTAGCGGGGAGCAAACCTCCTGCCTTTGACCTTCGCCTTGTGTCCCCTGATGCCCGCGGTGGGAACACGCAGTGCTTGGCTCGCAGCAGGGCTCCCACCAAAGGCCCATCTTGTGAGGCCGAGCAATGACGTTGCCGTGCCCCGGCCCCGATGTTTTGGAGCCTCCAACCTCTTGGCTGCCATTTCTCACTCGTAAAGGAGCCCCTGAAGGGTGGGGAGGGCCCCGGCCCCTGCCCCCAGAGCCTGGGGGAGGCGGGAGCTGCTCGGGGTGGCCAGCAGCCAGGGTGATGAGATGTGGGCTTTGGAGACCTCCTCATCCAACCCTCCTTAAGAACAGCTGCTGTCTCCTCTTCCCATCCCTTGCAATTCTTTTCCCATCTTCCCACCCTTTCTCGCTTTGAGCGGCAGGGAAGGGTGTTTAGAAAGGAAAGAGCTGGAAGATAATCCAGGAAAGCTCCTTGCCCTCCATGCCCCCTTTTGGTGGCCCAAGCCAGCTCCTGGCTTGTCCCCAACACGTCCTGCCCTTGGGAAGGAGCACGGTCTCTTCTCCCGAGTGACAGGCAATAGGATGAGAGAAAATGACCCCGAGATGCACCAGGGCAGGTTCAGATTGGACATCAGGAAAAATGTCTTCACCCAAAGGGTTCTCGGGCACTGGCAGAGGCTGCCCAGGGAGGTGGAGTCCCCATCCCTGGAGGGATGTGAAAGATGGGTAGATGAGGAGCTTGGGGACAGGTGCAATGGGAACCAATGATCTCAAAGGTCTTTTCCAACCAAGTGATTCTACAAAAAGGGAGGAATCAAATGCGATGTGAGAGCTACGGGGTGGTTTTATTCCAGGGAAACTAAAATAACCATAAAGGGGTGACATCCTCCCTCCCAGCACTCATTCCCAGTGGAACAGAGAACAATGAGGAGTTTGATGTCTTTAACCCTTTCTTTGCTGTTTCTCCTGCCATTTCCTCCCACCCATCCTCTTCCCTGTTTTCTTCCATCCATGCCAAGTGTGTTTCTGTGTTCTCGGTGTCCCACGCCAGCCCGGCATGCGGATGCTCCCCGGTGTGGGGATGCTCCCTGGCACTGGGTGCTGCTGCTGGGGCGTCAGCCCAGCTGGACCACGCAGGGAAGACACCAGTGTCCTTTGGGAGCAAAGACTGTGGCGCTGGGAGATGCAACCTTTGTGGGACACAGGCTCCATCCCTGCATCCACAGGACACAGGCTCCATCCCTCCGTTCCCTGCCTCCATGGGATGATAATGGGTCCATCACCTGCCTCCACGGGATGATGACGGTGGGACCATCGTCCCCTGCCACCACAGGATAAGAATGGGTCCATAGCCCCCTGCCACCACAGGAGGATGATGGGTCCATCCCCTGCCTCCACAGGATGATGTGTGATGGCTTCCAGCCCTGCTAGCAGCTCCCTCCTGTGCACAAGAAGATGCCCGCGGCCGTGCCCAGCAAGGCGAAGGTCCCCAGGATCAGACCCAGCACCAGCGGAGCGTGAGACCGGCTGCTCTGCATTCCTGCAAGAGGCAAGATGGATGGAGGTGATGATTGGGGTCCCCCCAGCCATGCCACTGCGTCCCCCCCAGCTCCACACAGACCCGTCCAGGCGCTCTGAGCCTGCAGGATTCCAACGCAGGTGGTGTTGAGGAAATGCTGGAGGTCTCGGGTGGTCGTGGGGTACTTCATCAGCTCTCTCTCAGCAAAGGCAGCCACCGCGTCCCCACCAGGCCAGCGCCGCTCCCAGGTGGCGTTGGGGACGTGGAAGCTGAGGAAAGCTGTCCCGTTGAGGGTCACCTCGTAGAAGCTGTGGGCCGTACCGTTGGTGAAGAGGCGGCAGCCCAGGTGGCAGCACAGGTTCTGAGTGTCTGCAAGGGACAGTGGAAGGGCATCAGGGCCACCACGCTCCCACCCTTGGCAACACATCACCATCACCAAGCCATGAGCTGAGTTTGCAAGGTCTCAGGCTGACCCACCCAGAGCTTTGGTTTCACTTGGTTTAGCTGCAGCGGCGAGTTTTCCAAAAGCCAGTCGGACGTGCTTGGTTGTCCTCTCCTTATCTGCATCCTCACAGCTCCACTTTTGGGCAGGTGGGAGGGGTTGGGGAGCAAAGCGAGGTGTTCATCACCCTCACGGTGGGATGTGGGGTGAGGGGAGCGTGGGGCGAGAGGAGTGTGGGGCTCAGATCGTGACTTCTAAGACAGAGGGGACTCCCTGAGGACAGAGGGGGCTCCCCAAGGGCCACGGAAAGAAATGCAGAGCTGGGGTGAAGCTGGTTTGGGGGTGACAAGGGAAACAAAGGTAAAATCCACCCCGCACAGGGACAGCAAGGGGGGCGGGACCTGGGGGGTGATGGAAACATGAAAGCATCAAAGCCATCGCCCGCAGTGTCCAGCGAAGGAGAAGGGGTGCTAATGGGGTGCAGGTGGGGATGCAGGGGGGATGCAGGGGGGATGCAGGGTTATGCAGGTAGGGTGTGGCGGGGATGCAGGCAGTGTCGAGCAAGATGTAGCTGGGATGCAGGAGGGGTACAAGTAGGGTGCAGGGGGATGTGAGCAGGGTGAAGATGGGGTGCAAGGAGGGTGCAAGCAAGGTGCAGGGAGGATGCAGGTGGATGCAAGCAGGGTGAAGGGGGGGATGCAGATGGGGTGCAGGCGGGGCGCAAGGGTATTGCAGGCAGGGTGAAGGCAAAACGCAGGTGGGATGAAGGCAGGGTGTAGGCAGGGTGCAGGTGGAGGGCAAGTGGGCTGCAAAGGAGGTGCAAAGGTGCACATGGGATGCGGGTGGGGTGCAAGAGGATGCAAGCAGGACACAGATGGGACGCCGGCAGGTTGCCTGCTCCTCGTGGTCCCCCCAGGCTGCAGTCCCCAGCCCTTTTCCCCAGGGGCAGCAGCAGATTCCCGGCTCCTTTTGCCCAGAGCAGGGGTTTGCATGTGGCCGTGTACCTGTCCCTTTGCTCCACAGTCCCCCAAGAGCCATCCTTGTGCCCAGGCAGCACAGGGTGGGTCTCCCCTTCCCCAGTGGGACCCATACCGTGCCCCCCTGGGTACCACTCACAGTTGATGGGCCTCTCCTTGCTGAAGAGCTCTACCAGCTTGCCAAAGTAGAGCAGGTAGGTGGCTACGTCCTGCTGCCGCCTGGTCCAAACGTCCGGGGGCTCCAGCGGCAGCACCTGGGTGACATTGAGCCCTTCCAGGAGGTGGCTGAGCCTTCCATCCAAGGTGGCGTTCCCACAGAAGATGGAGTTGCCTTCGGAGACGCGGGTCTGTTGCAGCATGGTGAAGGTGAGCAGGGCTGTAAGAGACACCAGACATCACCCATCGTTCCATCACCGTAAGCCGTGTGTGTCCCCAGCCCCAAATCTCTCCCAGCCCACTGTCACTATGTCCTTGCCCTACCTGCCTGGTCTGCCCCACAGCCCAGGGCTCCGCAGAGCAGCAGCAACCACAGCATGGTGGGGACAGGGATGGGAATGGTGGCCCCACAGGGAACTGAGCGCAGGGAGAAGGATGGGGATGGTGGCCCCACACTGACCTGGCAGGAAGGTAAGCGCAGGGAGAGGGATGGGAATGGGGACGGGGATGGGGATAGTGGCCCCACAGGGAGTTAAGCGTAAGGAGAAGGGCAGAGATAGTGGCCCCAGGATGACCTAGCAGGGAGTTGAGCGTAGGGAAAGGGATGGGGATGGTGGCCCTGCAAGGAGTTAAGCCTAGGGATGGGGACAGGAATGGTGGCCCCAAGCTGGCCTGACAGGGAGTTATGCTGGAGCGGGGAGGTGGGGCTGCAGGAGGAGGAGAGTGGGAGTCCGGCCAGGTCTCTCCCATTTCCTCAGCCCAGTCCACCCACACCCCTTCCCTGCCGGCCGCTCCGGGGGATCCCGGCCTGGCAGCGCATGGTGATGGGGGATGATGCTCCGAGCTCACCCCGAGGCCTGCGGAACCACAGGGCACCGGTCCAGAGAGAGCGCTCAGCGCCTGCCTCAGTTTCCCCATCCCTGGCTGGGCAGGGCCCCTCCACACCCTCCCCGGGGCGACAACTCCAAGAAGAGAAGGGAGGGATGGAGGGGAGCAGCCTCGCAGCGTCCGTCGGGGCCCAGGACGGACACCTGGCACTGGTGATCCCAGCAAGCACTGGTGTAATGGGAGCTCCATCCTCGCGGGATGTGGCCCTCAGGATGGACAGGGGGCACACCGAGAAAACCCCATGTCTGTGGCTGAATTGTACCAGAAACTACCGTGGACTGACAGCATAAAAGAGATTTATGTGCAGAATATCCAGTTTATGTGGCTGACGTGGCCTGGGGTGGTGGGTACTGGCACTGCACTGTGGCATCGGCTGGCACGGCATGGTACGGCACAGCATGGAAGTCTACAGCATGACAAAACGCAACATGACATAACACAACACGGTAGGACATGGTACACTATGACACAGCATGGCACACTATGTCACCGTGTGGCAGGACGTGGCACGCTATGACATGACATGGCATGGTATGGCGCTGCACCGTGGCACGCTACTGCACAACATGGCACACTACGGTACGGGATAGCACAGCATGGCACAGCATGGCACTCCATGGGACTCTACAGCGTGACAAGGCACAGCACAGCATGGCATGACATGACGTGGCTCACTATGGTGGGACAAGGCATGACATGGCATGGCATGGCATGACACAGCACAGCATGGCATGGCGTGGATTGCTATGGCAGGACATGGCACAACATGGATCAGCATGGCGCTACATGGCAGGACATGGCACAGCACGGCATGACGTGACACGACACGGCATGGCATGGATTGCTATGGCAGGATGTGGCACGACACGGCACACTATGGCTCGATATAGCATGACATGGCACGCTATGTCACGACATGTCACGACATGGCGCTGCTGCGGGGAGGGGCGTGGCCGGGTGTGCGGAGGGGGCGTGGCCTAGCCGTGAGGCGGTGCGTACTCTTCTTCAGGGGGCGGGTCCTCGCCTGGAGGGGCGTGGCCTCCCCCTGAATGGGGCGTGGCTTCACCGTGGTGGGCGTGTCCCGGTTTGTGTAGGGGCGTGGTCTCGCCTGGAGGGGGCGTGGCCTGTCCGTGAGGGACGTGTCCCGGTGTGCAGAGGGGGCGTGGTCTGGCGTGGGGGCGTGGTCTGGCGTGGGGGCGTGGTCTGGCGTGGGGGCGTGGTCTGGCGTGGGGGCGTGGCCTGCCGGCGCGGTGCGGGCTCGGGTCGTGCAGCGATGGCGGCGGCGGAGCTGGAGCGGCTGCGGATGGCGGGGGCCGGCATGGCCATCGCCGTGCTCACCAGTGGCGGCGACGCGCAAGGTGCGGCCGGGCCGGGCGGGCCGGGGCGAGGCGGCCCGAGGCTCCGTGTCCGCGGCCACGTCCGCGGGTGGGATGCGCCGCCCCGCCCCGCCCCTCCCCGGGCTCCCGGTATCCCCCCCTCCCCGGGAAGGTCCCCCTCTACCGGGGAGCCCCCACGGCCGGTGCAACCCCACCCCCGGCATCTGCAGCCGGTTCGGATGCGTCTGGGTCTGCAGCCCCCCTGCCCTGCACCGAGTGGGTCCGGGCTGTGCCTGCGGGGACCCCCCTCGGGAATGCTCCAGGGTCACCTGTGGGACCCACCCCACCCCCCCCCCCCGGGGCGCTCCAGGGTCACCTATGGGATCCAGCCCTCCCCCGGGACACTTCAGGGTCACCTGCGGGATCCAGCCCCCCCCAAGGGGTTGCTTCAGGGTCCCCTATGGGATCTGGGGTCACCTATGAGATTCAGCCCCCCCCTACCTAAGGGGACGCTCCAGAGTTATCTGTAGGATCCCGGGTCACCTATGGGATCCAGCCCCGCTCCCCTTCCAGAGTTGCGCCAGGGTCACCTATGGGATCCAGGTTCACCTATGGAATACACCCTCCCCCACCCTGGGACGCTTCAGGGTCATCTATGAGATCCAGCGCCCCCACTCGATGGGACACACCACGGTCCCCTATGGGATACAGGCTCCTCCCAGGGGATGCTCCAGGGTCCCTTATGGGATCCACCCCCCCCTCGGGGTATGGAGTTCCTCACGTCTCACCTTTCCAGGCATGAACGCTGCCGTCCGCGCTGTCACCCGCATGGGAATATACGTGGGAGCCAAAGTCTTCCTCATCTATGAGGTTGGGAAACTCCCCTGCTCCCCATTACGGGAGGGGGGGAGCTGCCCCCCCTGTGCCAGGGTACCCCTCACCTCCAACTCTGCCTCCTACACAGGGCTACGAGGGGCTGGTGGAGGGGGGGGACAACATCAAGCAAGCCAACTGGCTCAGCGTCTCCAACATCATCCAGCTGGTGAGGACGACCACCGGTGGGGCCTTGGTACCCCCAAATCACACACCCCCCAAACCCGCATGATGAGCTGTGTCCCCCTCGTTGCTTTCCAGGGTGGGACAGTGATCGGCAGTGCCCGCTGCAAGGCCTTCACCACCCGCGCTGGTCGGCTGCGGGCTGCCCGGAACCTGGTGGAACACGGCATCACCAACCTCTGCGTCATCGGTGGGGACGGCAGCCTGACAGGAGCTGACATCTTCCGCTCCGAGTGGGCTGGGCTGCTGGAGGAGCTGGTCCAAGACGGTGGGTGAAGCACCCTCCCCAACCCTTGGGTGGGTAGAGCCGAAAGCATCCCCGGGTTTTGAGAACCAGAGGTCCAACCAATCACTGTGACTCCAGGGAGGCCTGGGCTGCTCCACTGGATCTACCCCAATGCCGGGATAGGGGGCCAGGAGCACCCTAAAATAACCAGAGGTGCTGCCGGCCCCACCCCACAGGGCAGATCAGCGAGGAGGTTGCACGGAACAACTGCCGCCTGAACATCGTGGGGCTGGTGGGCTCCATTGACAATGACTTCTGCGGCACCGACATGACCATCGGCACTGACTCAGCGCTGCACCGCATCATGGAGGTGATTGATGCCATCACCACCACAGCACAGAGGTGAGTGGGCAGGGTGCTGGACCACCCTGGGCACAAGTGTTATGGGAAGCAGGTGAAGAACCTGGGGCTGTTTAGGCTGGAGAAGAGGAGAGGAGACCTCATCACTGTCTACAACTGCCTGAAAGGAGGTTGTGGTGAGGTGGGTGCTGGTCTCTTCTCCCAAGCAACAAGTGGTAGGACAAGAGGAAAGGGGCTCCGGTTGTACCAGAGGAGGTTTGGATTGGATATTGGGAAATATTTCTTCACAGAAAGGGTTGTCAAACCCTGGCCGAGGCTGCCCAGGGCAGTGGTGGAGTCTCCATCCATGGAGGGGTTTAAAAAACCTGTAGAGGTGGCACTTTGGGCCATGGTTTAGTAGGCACGGTGGGGTTGGGCTGACGGTTGGACTTTACGAGCTGAGAGGTCTTTTCCAACCTCAATGATTCTCTGGCATTGCACCTACTTTCTTTCTCCTCCCACCCATGTCCTTGCAGCCACCAGCGGACGTTCGTGCTGGAGGTGATGGGGCGTCACTGCGGGTAAGCTCCATGCGTGGGGAAGCCGATTGATGGGACGGGATCCGGCGTTTCGGGGTTGGTCCCAGTGCCGGTGTGGCCAGCGCTGTGTCCCCCCAGGTACCTGGCGCTGGTGTCCGGCTTGGCCTCAGGTGCTGATTGGCTCTTCATCCCCGAGTCCCCTCCAGAAGATGGCTGGGAGGACCTCATGTGCGAGAGACTGGGGGAGGTGAGCAGCGGGGTTCCTCCCATCCCATCACCCTTTTCTCCCTGTGGGGATCTGAGCCCTGCGAAGCTTCGGGAGTTCTGGCCATTGTCCGTGTGATCCAGGGCGCTGAGCCGAGCACAAATCTGGCCTCACATGCCAGGGCCAGCGTTGGCACGGGGCTCGGCTGCTCACATCCTGAGCCACTCAGGGATGGACACTCAGGTTCAGCTTGAGTTTGGGCTCAGCCATAGCAGCTCTTGTTCTCCCCCAGACACGCAGCAGAGGTTCACGGCTCAACATCATCATCATTGCCGAGGGCGCCATTGACCGCAGCGGCAAACCCATCTCCTCCAACTACGTGAAGGACGTAAGCGCCCACTCCAACCCTGGCACCAGTGGTGGGCAGCGGGTCTCTGGTGTGACATCCTCTTTGCTCCACAGCTGGTGGTGCAGCGCTTGGGCTTCGACACACGCGTCACTGTTCTCGGCCACGTGCAGCGCGGAGGGACCCCGTCAGCTTTCGACCGCGTGCTGGTGCGTCCAGGCAGGGGGCATAGAGGGACACATCTCCTCCCAGTACGGAAAGGGGCTCCAGGAAAGCTGGGGAGGAGCTCTTGATCAGGGAGTGCAGGGATAGGGCAATACAGAACAGTTTTCAGCTGAAAAAGGGGAGACTGAGATGAGATCTTGGGAAGAAATGTTTTCCTGTGAGGGTGAGGAGGCCCTGGCACAGGTTGCCCAGAGCAGTGGTGGCTGCCCCATCCCTGGAGGTGTTCAAGGCCAGGCTGGATGGGGCGTTGAGCCCCCTGATCCAGTGGGAGGTGTCCCTGCCCATGCCAGGGGGTGGAACTGGATGGGCTTTGAGGTCCCTTCCAACCCATTCCATGATTTTATGATTTTCTGCATGGCTTGTTAAACAAACCCCACAGCCCTCTGGCTGTAAATCAGGTGTGCGAGCGGCCACGTGGTGTCCAAGCGGGTGGGAGCATCCCTGGGTGGTGCCAGTGTCAGCGGATGGTGGGGTCCCTTTGCAGAGCAGCAAGATGGGGATGGAGGCGGTGATGGCGCTGCTGGAGGCGACACCAGACACTCCTGCCTGCGTGGTGAGCCTGTCGGGAAACCAGTCGGTGCGGCTGCCGCTCATGGAGTGCGTCCAGGTGGTGAGTACGGGGTGGGTCCAGGCACAGACCCTGCTGGGTGGGGGTCCCACACCCCTCCCTGCAGTCACAGTCAGCATGGTGCTGCATCCCCTGGACTCAGTGCTGGTGAGCCTGCACCTCAAATCCTGGGTTCAGTTTTGGGCCCTCACTCCAAAGAGGACATTGAGGGGCTGGAGCGCATCCAGAGAAGGGAACGGAGCTGGGGAAGGGTCTGGAGCCCAGGGGTTCTGGGAGTGGCTGAGGGACTTGGGGCTGTTTAGTGTGGAGAAGAAGAGGCTGAGGGGAGACCTCATTGCTCTCTGCAGCTCCTGGAAAGGAGGTTGTGGTGAGGTGGGGGTTGGTCTCTTCTCCCAAGTGAAAGGTGACAGGATGAGAGGAAATGGCCTCAAGTTGCTCCAGGGCAGGTTCAGATTAGACATCAAGAAAAATGTCTTCACCCAAAAGGGTTCCCAGGCACTGGCAGAGGCTGCCCAGGGAGGTGGTGGAGTCCCCATCCCTGGAAGGGTTTAACAGACGGGTAGATGAGGTGCTCAGGGATCTGGTTTAGTAGTGGACAGGTACGGTTGGACTCGATGATCTCAAAGGTGGTTTCCAACCAAACAGTTCTATGATTCTATGATCTTTCCTCCTCAAGACGAAGGATGTGCAGAAGGCCATGGATGAGAAGAGGTTTGATGAGGCCATCCAGCTCCGTGGGAGGTGAGGAACAGGGACTAGGATGAGGGGACGTATCCATACATGGTGGCCGAAAGGGCTTGCTGGGATGGGGGATGCTTCAGAAGGGGAAACCAGTGACTGCTGCAGCCTGGTGGGCATCTGGGATGCTGGCACAGCTCAGGGTCAACTCACCTTGTCCTTGCAGGAGCTTTGAGAACAACTGGAACATCTACAAGCTGCTTGCACACCAGAAGCCAGCACAGGAGAAGGTGAGGAGGGATGGGGAGCAGCAGGGGACATATTCTCCACATTGGGGACACATAGCAACGTGTCACCCCCATCCCTGCAGAGCCCCTTCAGCCTGGCCATCCTGAACGTGGGAGCTCCTGCTGCTGGCATGAATGCGGCCGTCAGGTCGGCCGTGCGAATCGGCATCTGCCAGGGCCACACGGTCTATGTGGTGAGCGACGGCTTCGAGGGCTTGTCCAAGGGGCAGGTAAGGGTGACAGTGAGGCTGTGGGTTTCCCAGGAGGGTGGGTTTGGGCTTGGAAGGGGTGGTGGTGTGCTTCTTTACCACAAAACTGAGCGCTGCTGGTTGCAGATCCGCGAGGTGGGCTGGCACGACGTGGCGGGCTGGCTGGGACGTGGAGGTTCCATGCTGGGTACCAAGCGGTAAGCACAGCCCCAAGGGGAGACCCCAGGGATTGTGGGGACCCCCTGGGGAGGAACTTCTTCCAAGGGCCTGTGGTGACAGGATGAGGAGGAACAGCTTTAAATTGGAAGGGAGAAGGTTTAGATTAGACATTAGGAAGAAATTCTTCACAATGAGGGTGGAAAGGGTTGCCCAGGGAAGTGGTGGCTGCCCCATCCCTGGAGGGGTTCAAGGCCAGGTTGGATGGGGCTTGGAGCCCCCTGATCCAGTGGGAGATGTCTCTGCCCGTGGCAGGGGGTTGGAACTGGATGAGCTTTAAGGTCCCTTCCAACCTAAACCATACTGTGATTCCGTGATTCTATGATTCCCCTACCCCACTGTCTCTCTTCCCCTTCCCCACCACAGGACATTGCCCAAGACCTGCATGGAAAAGATTGTGGAGAACGTCCGGAAATTCAACATTCAGGGGCTGCTGGTCATTGGGGGATTTGAGGTGCGGGGAGAATCCTCAGCCCTGTTTTGGTGGGGCCCAGGGTGGGCGGTGGGCACCTTGGGCCATACCTTTTGGGATGTGGTGCCGGCATCTCCCCAGCCCTCATCTGCTTGCAGGCATACGAGGGTGTGCTGCAGCTGGTGGAAGCCCGTGGGCAGTACGAGGAGCTCTGCATCATCATGTGCGTCATCCCGGCCACCATCAGCAACAATGTGCCCGGGACTGACTTCAGCCTGGGCTCAGACACGGCTGTCAATGCAGCCATGGAGGTGAGGAGGCGGGGAGCAGCTCACAGGGCCATCCCACTCTGCCAGGTCAGAAGGACTTGGAGTGCTGGGGATGAGAAGATCAACTTGAGCCAGCAAAGTGTGCTCACAGCCCAGAAAGCCAACCCTGTCCTGGGCTGCATCCAGAGCAGTGGGACCAGCAGGGAGAGGGAGGGGATTCTGCCCCTCTGCTCCGCTCTGGTGAGACCCCACCTGGAGCCCCATGTCCAGTTCTGGAGTCCTGAGCACAGGAAGGACATGGAGCTGTTGGAACGAGTCCAGAGGAGGCCACGGAGATGATCTGAGGGCTGAAGCAACTCCTGTATAAGGACAGGCTGAGAGACTTGGGGTTGTTCAGCCTGGAGAAGAGAAGGCTCTGGGGAGACCTTAGAGCAGCCTCCCAGTACTGAAAGGGGCTCCAGGAAAGCTGGGGAGGGGCTCTTGATCAGGGAAGGCAGAGATGGGACAAGGGGGAATGGTTTTAGGCTGAAAAAAAAGGGAGATTGAGATGAGGTTTTTGGAAGAAACATTTTCCTGTGAGGGGGGTGAGGCCCTGGCACAGGTTGCCCAGGGACTTAGTGGAGGTCCTGTTCCCTGAGAACATTCCGCTCAGGTTGGATGGGGCTTTCAGCAACCTGATCCAGTTAAAGATGTCCTTCTGCAAGGGGTTGGACTGGATGACCTGTAAAGGTCCCTTCCAGCCCAAAGTGTTCTGTGATTCTACAACCATGTTTTGGGAATGACCCAGCATCCCGTCCCGGGCAGCAAAGGTGGATTTTCCTGGATGTGTCCCTCGCTGTGCTTTTTAACGAGCATCTGGTCCTCCTGTTCTCCGGGCACAGAGCTGTGACCGCATCAAGCAGTCGGCATCGGGCACCAAGCGCCGAGTCTTCATTGTGGAGACGATGGGGGGCTACTGTGGGTACCTGTCGACTGTCACCGGCATTGCGGTGGGTGCTGATGCTGCCTACGTCTACGAAGATCCCTTCACCATCCACGACCTGAAGGTGAGTGGGGCAGGAGCTGCTTTTTGGCAGCATCATGTGGGTAAACTGAGAAGGAAAACCAGGGAAGAGAGGGCTCCAGCCAAGTCCTGTGAAGCCACCGGGTGATGTTGGTGGCACTTGGGTCCAAAGGAGGCAACCAGAGGGACCTGGCATGGTGGCAGAGGACACGGGGCGCTGCTGGCATCGTGGCATTCATCTTGCAGGCCAACGTGGAGCACTTGACTGACAAAATGAAGACGGATATCCAGAGAGGGCTGGTGCTGCGGTGAGTTGAGGACACCTGGGGACACATCCTGCAAAACCCAGTGCCATGGCAGGGAACGAGGCTGGAGCTGAGCCCTTCCTGTGGCTGCAGAGGGTCCTTGGGTGCATGAGGCCCAGTGTGGTGCACGGCCAGTGTCCTGCCCAGGGATGGCCATGGGAACAGTCCTGTGCTGGACACCTCCACTGCCTCCCCCACACTGTCCCCAGGGTCCTGCTGGGGAGAAGCGCTGGGGCCTTGGGCCTCCAGGAGAACAGAAAGGGTTTAGGTGAGCACAGAGGAACCCCTGGGGGTGCTGGAATAAGGAGCAGCCCCCCCAATTCTTCCTTCTGCTCCCCAGCAATGAGAAGTGCCACGAGCACTACACCACCGAGTTCCTCTATAACCTCTACTCCTCCGAGGGCAAAGGCATCTTCGACTGCAGGATTAATGTCCTGGGCCACCTCCAGCAGGTATGGTGGACAGGGCCACGTGGGTCACCGCTGTCCCCAAGAGCCAGGCAAGCTTGACTTTGCCATCTCGTTGTTCCCAGGGAGGAGCCCCGACCCCCTTTGACCGCAACTACGGGACCAAGCTGGGTGTGAAGGCGGTGCTGTGGATGTCAGAGAAGCTGCAGGAGGTTTACCGCAAGGGTGAGCTGAGGGCTGGGGGATCTCTTGGTGGGGCTGGCGGGGAGGCTGGTGGCACTGGGCAGCTCCATGCTTGGCCATTCAGCCCCAGGCAAGTTGGTCATGGTGGGTTGTGTCCCCCTCGCAGGGCGTGTGTTTGCCAACTCAGGCGACTCCGCCTGCGTGATCGGGCTCAGGAAGAAGGTGGTGGCCTTCAGCCCTGTGACGGAGCTCAAGAAAGTCACTGATTTTGAGTAAGTCCCTGTCCCCATACCCCAGCGTTTTGCCAGATCCTGGGGGAACCATCCCAGGTCGTCCCCAGGGCCACCTGAGAGCTGTGTCCTCCGCACACAGGCACAGGCTGCCCCAGGAGCAGTGGTGGCTCAACCTGCGGCTGATGTTGAAGATGCTGGCCAACTACCAGATCAGCCTGACCGAGTACATCTCGGGGACGATGGAGCATGTCACCCGCCGCACACTCAGCATCGAGAAGGGCTTCTAGTCCCACCAGCCCCTTGCTCCACTCCATCCCCACAGGGAACACCAGGTCCTCCTGTTCTTGGTAGCCCCATAGCTTTGCCACCGACCCCTTTAAGCAGGCAGAGCCTGGCTCCCAAAACAGCACAATCCCACCCCAAAGCACTCCTCCAGGGTCTGGTCGCTGTGCAGATGCAGAGAAGAGGTGCTGCTAGAGCTCAGCTGCACAGCCCAGCCCCTGAAATCTTCCCTTAATAGTTTATTGCTATTATTTAATGATGAGGTCTCTTGATTCCGTGTGTAGCGGCTTGACCGCCTGAGCCAACTGCTGCTTTTAGTTGCCCGCCCTGCATGCGGGAAGGGAGCGAGGAGGATGGGGAGCAGGTAGGGATTGGTCCCTGGGGCTTTTGGCTGCCCCAGAAGTCCCTGGTAAAGCTCCATCCTCCCGCAGTGTTTGCACCTTGCATGAGGCTTGGCTGCCACCATCAATGTGTGGCCCCGGGCACCGTGCCCATCATCTCACTGCTGCTCTGTGACCCCCCTGAATCTTGTACTGTTCGTGGCGCTGCTGCCTCCTCTAGAGATAAAACCTGCTGGAGCCAAACCTGCCTCGCCCGAGAGTGGTCCTTGTGTGTCAAAAGAACAGGGGAAGAGCCAGGAGGAGGGTGGGGATGAGCAAAGCCAGGCATGAGGTTCACCAAGGCCAAGGGCAAGGTCCTACACCTGGGTCTGAGCAATCCGTGGTTTCAAGACAGGATGGAGGATGATGTGATTGGGAGCAGCTCTGAGGAGAAGGACTTGGGGCACTGAGGAATGAGAAGCTCAGTGTGAGCCAGCAATGCGCACTTACGGCCCAGAAAGCCAACCCTGTCCTGGGCTGCACCCAGAGCAGTGGGACCAGCAGGGAGAGGGAGGGGATTCTGCCCCTCTGCTCCGCTCTCTGAGAGCCCACCTGGAACCCTGTGTCCAGTTCTGGAGTCCTCAGCACAGGAAGGACATGGAGCTGTTGGAGTGAGTCCAGAGGAGACCACGGAGATGATCCAAGGGCTGGAGTACCTCCTGTACAAGGACAGGCTGAGAGAGTTGGGGTTGTTCAGCCTGGAGAAGAGAAGGCTGCGGGGAGACCTTAGAGCAGCCTCCCAGTACTGAAAGAGGATCCAGGAAAGCTGGGGAGGGGCTTTTTAGAAGGGCCTGGAGTGACAGGATGAGGGGGAACAGCTTTAAATTGGAAGGGGAAGATTTAGATTAGGCAAGGGTTAGATTAGGAAGAAATTCTTCGGGGGGGGGAGGGGGGCACCCTGGCCCAGGTTGCCCAGAGCAGTGGTGGCTGCCCCATCCCTGGAGGTGTTCAAGGCCAGGCTGGATGGGGCTTTGAGCCCCCTGATCCAGTGGGAGGTGTCCCTGTTCATGGCAGGGGGTTGGAACTGGATGGGCTTTGAGGTTCTTTCCAATCCAACCCATTCCATGATCTGTGCATCCTCACAGCCCAGGAGGGTGGGACTGTGGGCAGCCTCTCTCTGGCTCACTCAGGCCGGGTGCAAGGTCAGCATCCGTCTGCGGGTGACTTCGCAATCCCAGAGAAAGATCGTGTCTCCCTTGTTTTGGTTCCCACCTTCCAAGAAGGCGCGGAAGCGATCTATCACGACAATGGGTCTATTTGCTGACGTGGTTTCTCAGGGTGGCTGCCAAGCGCGCCGGCTCCCACGTGCAGTGCTTGGGCTTGGCTGAGCTCTGGTGCACTCAGCGGGTGCCAGACGGCTTCGCATCGCCCTGTTCCCAGGCTGCTTCTCTCCTGGGGCTCTTGGCCGACGGCTCCAACCTCTGGGGCATCATCGCCAGCACGAGGACACAGCACCATCTTTTGGGTCAAACATGCACATTTTTTTCCCTCCCTGTGGAGTTATCCCCAAGTGATAACTCCCCTCCCCTGATTTCAGTGCTCTGCCCTGAGCTGGCCAAGTCCCTTGTTCTGGGCTCTGCAAGACGGTGGTCATTGTTGTGTCTTCTCTGCCGGAGCTGGACACGCAGAGAAACAGCTGAGGGAGGCAGCTTCATGGCTGTTCCCAGGCAAGGATCTGCTCTGGGAAACCCAGGCAGAGCCCTGGTCGTTCCTCCCAGCACCTGCGGGTGGGAAACCAGCTCTTCCGCTGTCCTGTGCGGAAAGGGACAATCTTGTGGTACATGGCTACACAGAGACAAGTTTCTGGTGCACAACTCTGAGTCATGGACAACTCTTGGTGGCAGACAGCTCCACACAGGGACAACTCTGCATGGGAAGACCCCAGCACCTTTGGCACAGATTGCTCAGAGAAGTGGTGGCTGCCCCATCCCTGGAGGTGTTCAAGGCCAGGCTGGGTGGGGCTTTGAGCACCCTGATCCAGTGGGAGGTGTCCCTGCCCATGGCAGGGGGTGGAACTGGATGGGCTTTGAGGTTCCTTCCAACCCAAGCCATTCTGTATTCCATGAAGGGCCCAGCTTTCCTCCAGACTGTTCCAAGAGCGAGCAGGGTACTGTGGGGTCACCCTGGGAGGAGCTGTCAGGAGCACCAAGGGCTGCTTGCCTGGAAGCGGGAGCACTGGCACCAGCCAAGTATGACATGCACGGCACGTAGGCAGCAAGCTCTGCTCGGGGCCAGGTCTGCCGTCACAGCCCAGCTTCTCCAGAGAAGAGGTGAGGAGCCATGCCAGAGCAGCCTCCAGCTGTGGCGGTTGCTCCATTAACCACCTTCACCGCAAACACATCCTGATGACGAACCATGATGATGAGAAGTGATGACACTTGCTTTAATTGCTCTCCTACCAGCAGAGCTGGGGAGGGGTCTGGCACACCCAAACAGCAGATTCCTCTCTTCCCAACACGGACAGGCAGGATTTCTCCCAGGTTACAAGCTGTACGATGAGAGGAAATGGCCTCACATTGCACCAGGGAGGTTTAGATTGGACATTAGGAAAAACGTCTTTACCAAAAGAGTGGTGAAATATGGAAGAGGCTGCCCAGGGCAGTGGTGGAGTCTCCATCTCTGGAGGGGTTCAAAAAATGTGTAGAGGTGGCACTTTGGGCCATGGTTTAGCAGGCACAGTGGGGTTGGGCTGATGGTTCAACTGGATGAGCTGAGAGGTCTTTTCCAGCCTTAACAATTCCATAATTATATAAATATGCTGCCAAGACAGCCTGGGAGAGGACGCGGCCTCAGCACAAGGACAAGATGCAAACACGATGATGGGTCAGTCTCTTGGGCCTGGGCTGTCAGGGGAAGTTGGGTCTATCATAAATCACTCCGGCCAGCACAACACAGCTGGGTTTAACGCAAAAGGCAAGAACTGGGTCATCTGAGGAGCTGAAGACATCCACATTCTTCACCTA
Source organism: Neomorphus geoffroyi (assembly GCA_033558235.1). Taxonomy (NCBI): domain Eukaryota; kingdom Metazoa; phylum Chordata; class Aves; order Cuculiformes; family Neomorphidae; genus Neomorphus; species Neomorphus geoffroyi. Next base: position 5,663,759 of record JAUMJM010000041.1, on the reverse strand, counting down.
AGTGATGAGGGACAAACCATGCCCCCCCTGCCAAGGTCATGTGGACACGGGGTTGTCACCATCCCCGAGGAGCATTCCTGGGGGCTTGGATCCCTGTTCAACCATGGACAGGGAGGGGCACGGCCCAGCCGCGCTGCTCTGCGCCAGTTCTGCAGCTGAGCAGCACTGAGGCCTTGTGTCCTCCGTCCTGGGGCCATCATCCTGCCCACGCTTCACTCCTCTGCACAAGCAAGCGAGCTTTGCTCACTCTCTCATCCCTGGAGGTGTTCAAGGCCAGGTTGGATGGGGCTTGGAGCACCCTGATCCAGTGGGAAATGTCCCTGCCCATGGCAGGGGGTTGGAACTGGGTGGGCTTTGAGGTCCCTTCCAACCCAAACCATTCCATGATATGATATGATACTTAATCATTTCCAGGGCTCCAGAATTCCATCCTACTGGAATAAATAGCCTTGATTCTTGTTGGCAAAACCCCACAGATTCTACTTGTTCTTATTTCAATGAACAACTTTTATTTCAAGCTGAAAGGTATTGCTTTAAAGTTGATGGTTAAAACCAGTGATTATTTCTGCCTCAGCCCAAGAGCAGAGCACTGTCGAAAGCGGCACCACAGCATCCAGCAGCTCTGGAGGCGGCTGCGCCGTGTCCCGGGTGCAGCCAAGCGGGAAGGCATGGGGGCCCAGCCCTCCTCCCGCTCCGCGGGGCTGACAATGCGAGCCCTGAACCAGACCTAATGCAGCAATGCCCGCAGGCAGCCATTCTCGCTGCATTTGCTGAGCCCCAGCCACAACTCACACGTCCCAGAGGGATAACAGGGTTTATTTGGGATGTGACCTTCTTGTTTGTTTGTCAGCGCTCTATAAAATCTTACTAAATGGAGCTTTTTCAGATAAAGTGAACCACAACCTCTGATGCCCATGAAAACCGGACACAAACACTGGGCTTGATTTCTCCTGACTGCAAAACACTCAAGGGTTTCTTGCTCCTATTTACATTTCCTTCTGCTGCAGGGCTACGTCAGGGAGCACTCGGGATCTGGAAGAGTCATTCCTGTCTCAGCCAGGGTGTGTCCAGCTTTCCCTCAAGACACCTGACCATCAGGCCAGGTGCTGCGTGCGCTAACAGGGAGCAGAAGTCACGAGCTGAAGATAAAGTAAGAATTGGACATTGACTTTCACCACCCATACCAGACGGTTATTGGTGATCACCCCAGACAGGTTCTCCCCAACAGACTCCATGAAAACAACCCCTTGTGGTAGAAACTGCCTCAGGGTCTGCTACGTGCACAGACAGCCTGGAAGGTGACCAACCAGAGCCACCAACAAGCAGGGACCTTTCCCACCAGCAGCAGGTTACACCACAGCCCCGCTCGCTTCTGCTCTGCCAATTCCCTTGCAGGTCCCATCAGGAGCCCCAGTAACAAGACACAAGCATTACCAGTGCCTGCTACACAAGCAGGAAAGCTGTCGAGAGCAGGAGCAGCAATGCCAGCCCCAGTGTGGTATGCGCAGGCAGGGGCTGTGCCAGGAGCCACCGGGGCCAGCAGTTCCCCCTCACAGGGGTCGCGCAGCAGGGAACACCAGGGCTTCAGGTCTGGGACTGCCGGTGCTCCAGGGAGGTTTGGATCAGGCACTGTCAATCCTCCTGTAGCTCCTTCTTCCGAAGGGCCTGGAGCTTCCTCCCCACCATCTGCTGGACCATCTCCAGCTCTTCTGCATCCAGTTCCTTCGTGAGAAGCAGGATGGCATCCAGGACGTTGTTCTGTCAGGAGGAGACGGACACTGCTTTAGGCAAGCATTTTAAGAAAACACTTGATTTCCAAAGCGCTCCTCTTTCCAGGAGCTCCACGGCCACCAGCAGCAGTTTTCAGAGGACATCTGCAGCTCCAGGGAGAGCTCAACCAAGCCCTCAGGGCAAACATGGGCAGAGACTGCACTGGAGAAGGCTCAATGGAATGTAGCACATGTCCAATCCGCACAGACTGCCCACACCCCTCCAGCTCCTGGCCACCTTCCCAACCAGCTTCTGTAAGGAAAAGCACATTCAAGAGCAGCCGCCTTCTCTCTCCAGTGTGACCGTGTGTAGGGTGGGAAAGGACAGGAGCCCTCTGATCTGGGAAATAAGAAGGGCTGGCAGAACCACGAAGTGTGAGCTGGAAGATCCCAGCCTCCCACCAACACCAGCTAACACCAGCCCATGGCTCTGTCAAACCCTGACTTGAAGATCTCCAGGGAGAGATTCCTGCACCCTCTCCAAATAACAAATAACCTCTCCAATGTCCTTTTAGGGAAAATCTTCCCAACACCCAGCCTGACCCTCCCACAGCTGCACCCTGCGGCCATCTCCCCTTCTTTCATGTTCCCTTCTCCCGAAGGCCAGGCAGGATGCACACTGCAGCACAGGTCAAGTGCGCTTAAATGTGAACAAAAGATCACAGGCAATCACCATCAAAACATGGTCCAGATTCTGGCCTTCCCATGCTGCCTGAAGTGACAGCACCGAGTCTGACAGATAGCAATTCCCAGCCAAACAGCCACGATCCAGGATGCTCACCAAGCTTCCACCACAGAGGGTTCTGAGGAACCACCCAAGCTTTCAGTTCAGCAGTCCTCCCACCAGGCCAACACTCTGCCGGCTGCAACCCAAACACCACCATGTGTTCCGAGCACAGCCCCTAGGAAGTGCTACGCACAAGCTCGTGTGCAGACAGAGCAAGAGGGCAAACCCACCAGGCTTCCTTTAGGTACAACATAGAAGCACAGAATCATAGAATGGTTTGGGGTGGAAGGAACCTTAAAGCCCATCTAGTTCCACCCCCCTGCCATGGGCAGGGACACCTTCCACTGCATCAGGGGGCTCAAAGCCCCATCCAACCTGGTCTTGAACACCTCCAGGGATGGAGCAGCCACCACTCCCCTGGGCAACCTGGGCCACAGCCTCCCCACCCTCACAGGAAAATATTTCTTCCCGAGACTCCCCTCTTCCAGCTGAAAAATGTTCCCTCTTGTCCTATCCCTGCCCTCCCTGATCAAGAGCCCCTGCCCAGCTTTCATTGAGCCCCCAAAAGACATCTTAAAGACAAAAAGCAGTTTGGTCTCTAAAGATACTCACTCTCTTCTTGCAGTTGCACTCTGTCTCTCGAGGTGAAAAGGAGGAAAACTTATCCCTGGGAACAGGCTTGATCCCAGGTTCCTCTTCGATTTTGCTAAAGAAAGGGAGGAAGAGCAGATGTTATTATGACCAGTAGAACCTTATTCTGCCAGCCCAATCCTTTCTAATCATGGACAACCATGTAAGAAGCAGCTACACTAACAGAAGGACTCATGGCACACCTAATCCCACACCACCACAGACCACAACACTCCAAGTAGAACTCGCACAGGAAGAAGCTCAGCAGGAATGGGCTGGAGCTGGCACTTCAGGAAAAATCCATTCCTTCGCACAAGGAGCTGCCTTGCTCGATCCCCCCCTACAGAAGAGCTTGTTTCGCAGAGACAGAACCAGCCCCGCAAGTGCCATCAAAGCAGCAAAGTTCCACCACGGCAACTGGAACAACGGGAAACTGCACCAGCTGCAGGCATAGCCCCTGGAATATCAGGGGGGGCTGGCAGAGCCCTCTCATAGAATCAAAGAATCAAGGAATGTGTTGGGTAGGAAGGGAGCTCAAAGCCCATCCAGTTCCAACCCCCTGCTATGGGCAGGGACACCTCCCACTGGATCAGGGTGCTCAAAGCTCCATCCAACCTGGCCTTGAACACCTCCAGGGATGGGGCAGCCACCACTTCTCTGGGCAACCTGTGCCAAGGCCTCCCCACTCTCACAGCAAAACATTTCTTCCAAAGATCTCATCTCAGTCTCCCCTCTTTCAGCTGAAAACCATTCCCCTTTGTCCTATCCCTGCCCTCCCTGATTGAGAGCCCCTCCCCAGCTTTCCTGGAGCCCCTTTCAGTACTGGGAGGCTGCTCTAAGGTCTCCCCGCAGCCTTCTCTTCTTCAGGCTGAACAGCCCCGCCTCTCTCAGCCTTTTGTATCACATGAGTTCAGCCTCAAACCCCACACAGCTCACAAGCCCTCACTTGGTCTCCTCCAGACACTCTTCCAGCAGCTCACTCGCAGTCTCTCTCATGGACTCAGCAGCAACGGATCCATTAGACTCAGAGCAACCACTCTCCAGCTTCTTCCTAGCTGGTGGGGCTGTGATCTCCTCGCCATCAACCAGGGCCTGGGACAGTTCTTCCTCTGTCACAGCTGCAAAAGTCAAAAAAAAAGCCTGCTGTGATGAACTCCTGCAGCCCAGGGAGGTGGCATCTATAGAGGGGCATCTACTGGTGCTGCAGCGCCGCACCACAGGGGTTTGGACCAAACATTGTCCGTGGCAACAGCCTATTGCTTTCATTCTCCTCCTGCAGTACAACACGTGCAGGAGAACAGTGGGAGCTGCCACCAGTCTCCCAAAGTGGGAAAGATGTCAGAGAGGGGTGGTGACCTGCTTCCTGGTGACATTTCACCTCCAGGAAAGCTGGAGAGATGATCTTGATCAGGGATTGCAAGGATAGAAAAAGGGGGAACGGTTTTAAACTGAAAGAGGGGAGATTGAGATGAGATCTTAGGAAGAAATGTTCTCCTGTGAGGGTGGGGAGACCCTGGCCCAGGTTGCCCAGAGCAGTGGTGGCTGCCCCATCCCTGGAGGTGTTCCAGGCCAGGTTGGATGGGGCTTTGAGTCCTCTGATGCAGTGGGAGGTGTCCCTGCCCATGGCAGGGGGTTGGAACTGGATGGGCTTTGAGGTCCCTTGCAACTCAAACCAGTTTATGATTCCATGAATCTCATCTCTAGAGAAGGCTCCAAAAGCCACCAAATTATTGCTACCAGATGGAAAAGCGTCTCACTTTTTAATGACAGCAGATCCAATTACCGACCTTTGTTTTGCCACAGCAGAGAGCTCTAAAAACCCACTAATTAGTGGCACTGCCTCAGCTATTATGAGGTGCTCTCAGTCTCGCTAGCATTAACTCAAAAAATGTATTTCTCCCAAGTAACAAGCGATAGGACAAGGGGAAACGCCCTCAGGTTGCACCAGGGGAGGTTTAGATTGGATATCAGGAAATGTTTCTTCTCCAAGAGAGCAGTGAAGCCCTGCCAGAGTCTCCATCCCTGGAGGGGTTGAAAAACTGTGTAGAGGTGGCACTTTAGGACATGGTTTAGTGGGCACAGTGGGGTTGCGCTGATGGTTGGGCTGGATGACCCTAGAGGTCTTTTCCAACCTTAACAATTCTATGACAGCTCTGGCACTGCAGGAAAGGGAGGAAACAGCTTACGAGCCGTGACTCTCACTCAGCCTCCAACAGATGCCACCTGGCAGAGGATCGCTACCACATCAAGGACACCTTCATTAGAGGAACCAACACACCACTGGTTTCCAGGTCCCCCTCTGGCCTGGGGCTGTGCGTTTCCCTACAAATACCCACCTTGGTTATCTAGCTTCTGCAGGCTGGGTAGGTTCCGCAGCACTGTCATCCGGTAGTGGTGGGGGTCTGACCCACAGCAGGGATTTTCAGACAGCCACAGGACCCTCAGCCGGGGGAGATTTTTGAGGTAGAAGAGCTCATTTAAGCTTGTGATGTTGTTCTTCCTCAAGTAGAGCTCACTCAGGTTCTGGCACTGATTCAGGGGCTCCAGGTCCGAGATGCCATTCACACTGAGGAGAGACAGCACGATCAGAGAGCAGCAAGCCCAGTCCTCCCTCACTGAACTATCTGGGGGGAGCACAGCAGCTTTCAGGCCCCCTTTTCTGCAAAAGCTCCACCGTGGAATCCCATCCCAGTACAGCAGTGGCAATCAGAGCTCTGCACTTTGTTCAGCCTGGAGGAGGTTACAGGGAGATCTTGGAGCAGCTTTTCAGTACGGAAGGGGGCTACAGAAAAGCTGGGGAGAGGCTCTTGATCAAGGAGTGCAGGGATAGGATGAGGGGAATGGTTTTCAGCTGAAAGAGGGGAGATTGAGATGAGATCTTAGGAAGAAATGTTCTCCTGTGAGGGTGGGGAGGCCCCAGGTTGCCCAGAGAAGTGGTGGCTGCCCCATCCCTGGAGGTGTTCAAGGCCAGGTTGGATGGGGCTTTGAGTCCCCTGATCCAGTGGGAGGTGTCCCTGCCCGTGGCAGGGGGTGGAACTGGGTGGACTTTAAGGTTCCTTCCAACCCAAACCAGTCTATGATTCTACGAAAAAGAGAGCATTTTCTCTTTTGTAACAGAGGAAGAAATTAAAAAGCAGGCTCCCTTCTTTGCTGAAGATGACAAACAGCCTTCGCCTCCCCCAAACTCCTAGTATGCTCACACCCTTCTCTCTAGTAGTTCCCACATGCACCGAAGGAGAATCCATATAAGATTTCCAAGCTAAAAAGTTGCATTTTGCAGCCGTCAATGGCTCTGTGGGTTGCCTGGGATAGGTGAAGGATGGGTGTTTCAGGGAGTAGGCTCATGGAAATGAGAAGCCCTGGGAGATCCAAGAAGCATTTCAAGAAGCATTTTGCAAACTGGGCCCACACAGAGGCCCACAAGATCCCATCTAAACCATGGAATGGGACTTAGGGAGCAACAATCTTAAGGCATTTTTAACTCTTCTTGAAATAGGGGTTGTTTTTTCAAGTAGCAGAGGAGCTTAAAGAAGAATAAGCATTTCTGCATCTCCACTGCTTAAGAAACCAGGCATGAAGGGCCAAGCAGCCACACGAAGGCCCCAAGAAGCCAAGGGCTGAGCCACATCCCCAGAAGAAAGGCGATTTCACCATCCCTCTCCAAGGCTGCCAATCCAGCATTCACCTGAACGTGATCACCTCGATGTTGGGCAAATCCCGGCATATTGATATCTGGTCAGGGAGAGACGAGAAACAGGAAGTCAGCACTCCCAGAACAGAAAGATAAATACAAGCAATATAAATCACCATGCAGCAAGATAAAAGCAAGAACAGGAACTGAGGTTTGCACTGGTTTAAGCTGAGTAAACACCACGGAGAGGTTTGCTGCCATGGGCACAGCAGAGACAGCAGCTCCTCTGCGCAGATGCCAGCCAGCGTCACCTTGGTCCCCTGCTCCAGCAACCCCAGAGCCTCCACAAGCAGGACAGGACCTCTCTGAGCTCTCTTCTCACGACAGCACAGCACCTACTGCCCCAGAAGGACCCAGCAGGACCCAGGATCCTGGTCTCCAGCCATCCGTGTAGGGTCTGGGAGAGGAATTTTCCAAGTGCTCCCTGGAAACAACGCCAACCGCCTTTCTATTTTTTTTTTTTTTATGAGATGCTAATCAATCCCAAAAAGCCCTGCGGCTCACTGGCACCTGGCCAGCCTGAAAGCCAGCCGACACTTTCTTCAGTGCCCCATCGATCCCATCCCCTCCCTGTGCCAGTTGCCAACACAGGCAAAGGCACCGTGGGGCAAGGGCTGTGGTGCAGGGATGGCAACCAGGAACCACGGGGTCCTGATGACAACCAGGAGTTGTAGAGTTCTGATGGCAGCTGCAGGGTCTCTGCTTGCCCCAGCAGGATGGCACTGGGATGGCATACTCACATCTGTGAGGTGGCTGCCCCTGCAGGAGAGAGATGGGGGTCACAGGCAGCACCCAGAGCCCACCGCTGCCCCTGCACCCCCATCACTACCATCCTGTCCCCAACAGCACTGCTGACACATCTCACCATGAACCTTGCTGTTCCACTGGCCTGGGCTGCCTGCTCCTACCCCCCTGCCTGACCCCTACACCCCACCTCTGTTCCCCCATACTCCATCCATGTCTGCTCCCGTATCTCATCTCTGTCCCCACACTCCATCCTTGTCCTCCCATACCCCATCCCTGCCTTCCCCCCATATCCCATCCTTTTCCCCAATTCCTCCCTGTTCCCCAATTCCTGTCCCCTCATCCCTGTCCCTATCCCGCATGCCTGTCTCCCCAGCCCTGCCCACACTCCATCCCTATCCCTGTCCCCATCCCCCATCCCTGCCCCACACTCCACCCCTGTCCCCATCCCTGCCCCACACCCATCCCTGCCCCCCACACTCCATCCTTTCCCCACACCCCGCCCCACCCCTGTCCCCCACCAGCAGTTGAGGCGGCGGACACCATCGAGCGCGGTGGCCTTGGCCCGGCCCAGCACGGCCGCCCGCGACAGCCTCATGGCCGCCCCCCCCTCCTCAGGCTCCTCCCGGGGGCGGCACCGCCCCCCCTTCCAGCCTCATGGCGGCCCCGCCCCCCTTCCCGCTCCGGCTCCTCCCGCCGCCATCCGGGCACTGCGCGCACAGGAGGGGAGGGGCAGCCATCCCTGCAGCTCCTGAGGGTGGGGAGGCCCTGGCAGAGAGTGCCCAGGGTCGTGGTGGCTGCCCCATCCCTGGAGGTGTTCAAGGCCAGGTTGGATGGGGCTCGGAGCCCCCTGATCCAGTGGGAGGTGTCCCTGCCCGTGGCAGGGGGTGGCACTGGATGGGCTTTTGAGATCCCTTCCAACCCAAACTGTTCTATGAACCTGTGACTCCCTGTGGTGGAACACCAGCAAAGCATTGGGATGAAACCATCGAAAAGCAGCATTAAAATAAGCTGCAGTATCTTATAACAGCGAAAGCTGTGAATATAGCATTCACCTTCCTTTTTGGTTGACAAATTCATCGTTGTGCTCTGGGCTTGGGAGGGAGAGGGCAGGCAGCCAAGCAGCCTCCAACTTGTCTCTTCTCATGAGCATCAAAGTTTATAGAAGTAGAGCTGGAGGCTCCCCTCGGCGTTCCAGGAGGCAGCACCTGGAATCTGTAGTGCCAGCGCTGCACGTCACACAGCAGATGTTTAGAGCTGTCAGTCAAATCATAGAATGGTTTGGGTTGGAAGGGATCTTAAAGATCATCCAGTTCCAGTCTGGTGCCACCTCTGAAATATGTGCGGAAAACGGCGCTGGGAATAAACTTGCTGGCACAATCTGCACGGTTAGAGGAGGAACAGAGCTGTTCTGTGCTCTGCTCATTCAAGAGCACCAACGCGGGGGGGGGAGGGGGGGGGTGTTGCACAGTGTTGCACCAACCCTCGCTATGCAGAAAATGTGTTGAATTGGAAAAATCTGATTGCTGCCGCCGTGTCAGGTGGTTGTGGAGCACTGGGTTGGGCTAACCAGGTGTGATGGCTCTTTCTGTCTCCAGACATCAGCCCTCACATGGTGCCGTGGTTCCAAGAGCACTGAAGAAGTCAGAATTTTGCTTAACCTGGAGGGAAGTGTTTGAAATTGTGGCTGCCCACTCCATTTGGGTGTCCTCGTTTAATACCTGCACAGACTCGCACTGCCTGTCCTGCCAGGAGGAAATCACAGAATCATGAAAGTTGGAAAAGATCTCTCAGTTCAACCAGACCAGCATCAGCCCAACCCCACCGTGCCTACTGAACCACACTGTCAAGTGCCACTTCTACACACTTTTAAATTCCTCCAGGGATGGAGACAACACTGCCCTGAGCAGCCTCTGCCGGTGTTTGAGAAACATTTCAGTTAAGAAATATTTCCCAATATCCAATCTAAACCTCCCCTGGCACAAAACAGGAGGCCATTTCCCCTCATCCTATCACTTGTTCCTTGGGACAATAGACCAACACCCACCGCACCACAATCTCTTTTGTGGGAGCAGTAGAGCGATGAGGTCTCCCCTCAGCCTCCTCTTCTCCAGCCTAAACAGCCCCAGGTCCCTCAGCTGCTCTCAGAACCCTTGTTCTCCATCCCTTTCCCCAGCTCTGTTCCCCTTCTCTGGATGCGCTCCAGCCCCTCAATATCCTTCTTGGAGTGAGGATTCGAGGCGCAGCCGAGTGCAGAGGGGCGATTCCTGCCCTGCTCCTGGTGGCCACACCTTGGCTGATCCAAGCCAGGATGCTGGGGGCCTTCTTGGCCACTTGGGCCACTGCTGGCTCATGTTCAGCCACTGCAGACCAGCGCCCCCAGATCCTTTTCCAACAGGCAGTTTTCCAGTCGCTCTTCCCCAAGGAAGGAACAGCCAGAGTAATGGACAGCGCTGTGGGTGATGCTCTGCTGCCCTCGCCTGGCTGCGTGAGGGACAGCCCCGCCTCGGCCCCGGCCGGCGCTGGACCAGCGCGGTGAGACTCGGGGTGGGGCTTCATGCCGGTGTCAAGGGGGGTGGGCGGGGCTTCGCCTCCTGGGCGGGGAAAGAGGCGGGGTTTCACACCGGGGGCGTGGCTTCGTTTCAGGGGGCGGGGTTTTCCTTCGCTGTCAGCGGAGGGGCGTGTTCTCTCCCTGTCGGGCGGCAGCGCAGGGGGCGTGGCTTCACTCGGAGGCGGGGTCAAGCACCTTAGGGGGCGAGGCCCGCCACCTCGTAGGGGCGTGGCTTCGTGTAGGGAGCAGAATACGGTGCCTCGGGGGCGTGGCTTCCCGGTGGGGCGGTTCCCGGCACGCGCGCGCCGGCGCGTCACTTCCCGTGCGGGGAAAGCAGCGGCGGCGGCGGCTTTGGGGGCAGCCGGGACGATTGTGTCGGGTCGGCGCGGGCGAGGGCGCGGCGGGACGGGACGATGAGCGACAGCGGGGAGCAGAACTACGGCGAGCGGGTAAATAAACGGCGCCCGCGACCCCCATTTCCCCCATTCTCCCTCACATTCCTCCTCATTTCCGGATTCCCCCTTGTCCGGGCGGCCCCGGTGTCCCCGGTGTCCCCACGGCCCGGGCAGCGTGCGGGGGGCGGCGGGATAGGGGGGGGATGGCGGGACCGCTCACTCTCCTCAGCGCGGGGCCCGGCGCCATCTTGGGTTGGAGGTGGCCGGGAGCGACAAAATGGCCGAGGGGGGGGGGGGGGGAAACCGCCCGGCGGGAGCGGGCTCGGGGGCTCGGCTGCGGGGGCAGAGGCGCCGGGCGGGGGCAGCGGGTGCGTGTCGGCAGGAAACGCCGTGCTTTGGTAAGAGGTAGAGCAAAAATCTTGTCATGCACATAGGCAACTTACTGCAGGTCTGCTCGAGCTCCTCCAGAGCCTGGGAGGCTTCCTTAGAGAAGCATCCAACAGGGGGACCTGGGCTGGCTGGATCCATGGGCCAGGGCTCTGCAGAGGGACCTGGGCTGGCTGGATCCATGGGCATTATTCAGCTGTATGTGGTTCAACAAGGCCAAGTGCCAGGTGCTTCATTTAGGTCACAAAAACCCCGTGCAGTGCTCGAGGCTTAGGGAAGAGCATCTGGAAAGCTAGCAGAGAAGGACCTGAGGGTTGCTGGTCAGCAGTGGCCTAGGTGGCCAAGAAGGCCACCAGCATCCTGGCTTCGATTAGCCATGGTGTGACCAGCAGGAGCAGGGAAAGGATCGTCCCCCTGCATTCGGTGCTGGTGAGGCTGTATCTTGAATTCTGGATTCAGTTTTGGGCCCCTCACTCCACCAAGGACATTGAGGGACTGGGGTGCGTTCAGAGAACAGAACAGAGCTGGGGAAGGGGCTGGGGCCCAGGGGTTCTGGGAGCAGCTGAGGGGCCTGGGGCTGTTTAGTCTGGAGAAGAGGAGGCTGAGGCGAGACCTCATCACTCTGTGCAGCTCTTTGAAAGGAGGTTGTGATAAGGTGCATGTTGGTCTCTTCTCCCACATAAAAAGTGATAGGACAAGAGGAAATGGCCTCAAGTTGTGCCAGAGGAGGTATAGATTGGATATTGGGAAAAATTTTTTCACTGAAAGGTTTCTCAGGTACTGGCATAGGCTGCCCAAGGCAATTGGTGCAGTGTCCATCCATGGAAGGGTTTAAAAGGCAGGTAGGTGAGGTGCTCAGGGCTCTGATGTAGTAGTGGACAGGTACGGTTTGTACTCAATGATCTCAAAGGTCTTTTCTAACCAAACAGTTGGATGTTCTGAAGTCCCCAGCATAAGAAGGACATGGATCTGTTAGAATGGGTTCAGGTGATCCGAGGGCTGGAGCACCTCTGCAATGAGGACAGGCTGAGAAAGTTGGGATTGTTCAGCCTGGAGAAGACAAGGCTCCAGTGAGACTTTAGAGCAGCCTTCCAGTACGGAAAGGGGCTCCAGGAAAGCTGTGAAGGGACTTTTCCCAAGGACCTGGAGTGATAGGACAAGGGGGAAAATATTTAAATTGTAAGGGGGAAGATTTAGATTAGACATTAAGAAGAAATTCTCCATGATAAGGGTAGTGAGGTCCTGGCACAGGTTGCCCAGAGAAGTGGTGGCTGCTCCATCACTGGAGGTGTCCAAGGCCAGGTTGGATGGGGCTTTGAGCAGCCTGATTCACTGGGAAGTGCCCCTGCCCATGGCAGGGGCTTGGAACTGGATGGGCTTTAATGTCCCTTCCAACCCAAACCCTTCCATGATTCTATGAATTGAAATGTGACTGCAAGAGTCGAAAGGTTAAACTTCAAACAGAATCTTCACAGTGCCAGGACATTGTCCTTGCTTTATGAAACCCGGGAGAGATGCTGTAAACTGCCCCATAATTGCAAGGTGCTCCTGTGAAAATAAATCATAAAACCATGAAATTATAAAACTGCAAAAAGGAGGCTCTTTTCCCCAATTTCCTGTGAGAAAAGGGAGTAGTCTGGTAAACAGTGAGCCAAAGAAAGATGTGATAACTGAGAAATGAAGAACTAATGCTTTCACTTCAGTACCAGCAAGGAACTGGCAAAAGTTCCTCAGTGAAGGAATAGCCACTAGAGGCTGCATGAACATTGTAGAATAATACATTTAGGATTTTGGAGCACGAACACAGTAAAAGATCAAGATAGTATAGTTAGTTATGAATATGCATGACTTTTCTGGGAATTCTGTGAATGTCTGTCTATCTGTAACGTATAAATTTGTGGGTTCTGTGGTGGGGCCTTTAAACTCAAGTTTGGAGGATTTGTCCTCGCTGAGTGTCCAGAATTAGTGCAGTCTCTGAGCAAACAAAGTCTCTTGGTGCTGTAGAGATTGGCTACTGCACACGGGGCAACGGAGCCACGTTTCAGACAGCACTCCCTTCTGGATGGGATTTTACTCATCCCGCAAGAGGGTGAGCTTCACATTTGTGACGTGCACCTGCAGCACAGCTCACCTACAGCTGTTTTTTCTCCACTTTTGTTTTTCTTTTTTTTTTTTTTTTTTTTTACCATTACAGACAAGCACAGGGCAACGGGGGGTACTGTGGTTTGGTTTTTTTTCAGCATCTATCTGTGACTTTTTAATTTACTGTAGCACCAGAGGGTGTTGTGGAGGTCTGTGTGTGGCTTATGTTGTAAATCTTCACTGGAGGTGACAAGAAAAATTAAAGAGAACGTCACAGAATCATAGAATAGTTTGGGCTGGAAGGGACCTCAAAGCCTATCCAGTTCCAACCCCTGCCATGGGCAGGGACACCTCCCACTGGATCAGGGGGCTCAAAGCCCCATCCAACCTGGCCTTGAACACCTCCAGGGATGGGGCAGCCACCACTTCTCAGTGTCATAATTCTAAGCAGAAAATTGCAATGTCTCTTTTTGAATATGACCTTTTCTTATTCAGATTCACTGTGATAAGACTTTAATAGCCTGAGTTTTTGCTACTTCAGGGTGGATTAGATTAGGAAAATTTGGTCTGTAGGAAGATAAAAATGCTGGATGGGACTGAGTGCTGAGGGATTAAAGAACAGACCCGTATACCCCCAGCATAATCTTTTCGTTGATGTCTTCGTGTCACTTGTACAACTGGAGTGGTTTTAGTGATTAGTGTTACTTCAGACTTGCTTGTGGTGGATTCCTCTGTTACTTTGTATAAATGGTTTTAGTTGCTGTTGTGCAAGTCAAGACTGAAAGCCATTTTTAGAAGGCAACTTGACTTTAGTCTGGTTGCTAATGCAATCTACATTGTATTTTCAGTCAGAATGAGTGGAATTGTTAAAATGTTTTTGAATAATCATTGTGCAGGATATGATAGGGTATGAGCTGTGTGCAGCGTACGGGTTTGTAACACCAGGAGGTGAAACCACAGTGCTACAAGCCTGCTATCTCAGACCAGGTCAGGAAACAACCTTTCTAATGCTATTACCAGTCTTGTTTATACTTTTTTCTTACCCAAGGCTTGCATTTTACCGAGTCAGTGGCTTTCTGCTTTTTCAAGCTAGAAGCAAAGTCTCTGCAGGGTAGAACAGTGTTTGAATAAATAATCTACATAAATAATGACTTTACAAGTGTCTGTTAAGCTGTTCCCAGCAAGGGCTGTACTCCTGAAAATGTATTCCTGCCCTTCTCCCTTGTAGTCAGGCAGATCCTGCGATTAAATGGGCTTATTTTTTTTTTCCTGATTCCATTTCCAGCTGCACCAGTTTGCAGGCTGGATTCAACTGCGTAGCTGCCAGTCCTTGTGTTGGCATTGAGGATGAAGACGAAACACTGGGTGCTCTTGCAAGTCACGAGACTTGCTGTTTCAGCAGCAACACAAGTTTAAACTGGCTTCTGTTGTGGGTTAGAGAGAAAAGGGAAGAAGGGAAGTCCCCAGTCAGATTCTCTCACAGTTTATATTTCATAGTGGGATTAAACTTTGGAAACTGTTTTTACTGAAGAGACTATAAATTAAAACTCACCAGTGCTTCAAACACTGGAATGTGCTTGAAGTACACAGCTCTGGGTAAGAATTGCCACGTGTTTCTGAGTCTCTTTTGTTTTGTTTTCCTTCATTGAAGCTGTGCTGACTGAAGCACGTGTGGTTCAGGCACTGAAAGGTTGGCAAGAAAGCCTAGTTGAAGGGAAAACCAGTGGGTCTCATCTGTGGATTAGATAATTAGTGATTCCTCAGTCTGTCTGATCAGAAACTGTTTCCCAGGGTAGCCAGGTTTGTCAGAGTAGAGGGGTAGAAGTGCTTGGTTGACAGAGCCACTCTCAAAGTGCTTAACACAAATAGATGAAAAAATGCAGTGTTATTTTGTGGCAGAAGCTCTAAGGAAGCAGTTTGAGAGGGTCGGGAGCAATCCGATAGCTTGCTGCCACGGAAAGGATAGGTCGTTCTGTGTTCCTACCTCAGCAGCTGGCGCGTGATGCGACTTCTTGGTAGGCTGATGCAATGCTCCGAACTGTCGGAACACAGTGTGTGTGATGCTGCTGGATCCATGCCCAGCTTGGGGTACGGAAAGGGCCCACTGGGGTGGGAGGAAGCTGGGCTTCCCTGCTCAGGTCCTTAGCTTGGTGCTTCACAAAGCATTCCTGTCATGGCTTGGTGGAGTTTGGAATGAGCTTGTTCTGCTTTCTGTGGGAGGAGATTCCCACACACCCCCCCAGCAGGGATCAGTCACGTGCTTCAGGAGAAGAGAGGCAAAAGTGATTGTTTTCCTGTTGGATCTCTCAGTAGCAGAGAGGCTGAAGGAATGTGAGGTCAGCACAAACACACCTTGAATAAACCTGGATGTGGATTTGATAATGCAGAGTGTGTGGCTGCACCTTTCTTTAGGAAAACAAGTGGGAATCCCTACAATTGTAGAGATTTAGGGTTTAAAAAATGCTAATAGTTTTATTTGCCTATATTTTAGATTAAGTAACTGAAATCTGTGACTTCTGTTCACATGAGGAAAAACTGGATCTCAGGAGTGCAAAGACCACGTGGTCCTCACTTCCATACCTTACAGCCACTTCTGTCCGTGAAAACCTTTCATCTCCTGCCCTCAAAATAATCCTGATGTTGTGATGCTCCCTGCTGGTGGCATAGGTGGCGTAACACATCATTACGAGTGTACTTAAAGGGATTAAAATAACATCCCTTAGTGTTCCACATGGTTTTAATGGGCTTAAAGTATGGAAAGGATAATTTGGAAACCACAGCCTGGACTTCAGGGCTTCCACTTGAATTCCAGTGATACCTGATGAAGGGGAAGAACTCTTGGCAAAGACAAGGGATCTGGTGGTTTTTAAAATCTACACTTTGCAAATTAAAGGTTGGGGGGGGGGGGGGGGGGGAAGGTTACTTCATAGCAAACACCAGCAATGTTTGAATACAGGCTGCACAAGGGAAGGGAGGTTGTTTCTTCTCTTTTTCCACGTGCTGTGACAGGAGCCTACTTTGACATTTTCAATATCCCTAATATTCACAAAGCAAAAGAATAAAGTAAAGCAAGAACATCTTTGCAGGCCTACAAAGCCAGAGAATAGAAACTGCCCGGTGTCAGTGAGCCTGCAAGCGCCGAGTGGGCATGTGTGTCCCAGGGTGCAGGTGCATTTTGAGAGCTGCAGGTACCTGGAATGTGGGTTAGGGAGGTTTTCCTGGGGCTGGGGTGGAGGAGAACAGCTCTGACTTTTAAGAGTTTGTTAGCAGTAGTACCAGGAGTGGGTGAGGTGCAGGGAATTCCTTTGAGGCTGGAAGTAATAAAGAAGTGGCATAATCCTGTGAGATGGGGTAGATGGAAGATGAAGGTTTTGAAGGGTGATCTGGAAACACAATGGGAATGTTTAAAATCTGGGTGGTGTAGAATCCAAAGGAGCTGGATGGACATAAGCCAGCTGTTTCATTTTCTGATTTAGATACACAGTTGTCTTAAGGTTTTTTCTTCCCAAGTTTCTTCTTGGATCCGAAGTATCCGATTTTCACATCAATCTGAACAGAATACAACAAAGAGCGTCCAAAAAATAGATGAAATAGATGAAGACTTGAGTCATTTGCTAGTACTGATTTCTCTACTGATTTCTTCAAAGCTTATTGACTTCTAAAAACCCTAAAAGAGGGGACAGGTGTGTTTATGGGCAAGATCCTGCCTGCTGTCTCCCTCCTGGCTTGCATTCCTTGGGTCCGAAGCCTGTAGTTGGCTGTGACTCGCGCTGCCCAGCCTGAAGCTGCCAAGTGTTACGTTTTGTGAACAGAAGTATTTTTCCTCAAAAACAGCCTTAGTTTTGCTTTGTATCCCTTCTTCAATCTTGCTTTGTCTGATGCTTTTTAAAAGAGCTGAAGGCTTCTTAGTACATTAACTTCTAAATTAATGCATGAACTCAGCACTCGTCTCCACAGGCTGTTTTCCTTTAAGGTAGCCATGGGTTAAAGTTGTTATTTGTAACTGTAATTAATATTGCCAGTACTTGCGCTGCCCTTTGCGGCTTGGTGCAGGAACTGGCGGTAGCTTAGAACATCTCCTTAAATGTTTTGTCAGCAAAGAATATAGCCTTGATCAACTTTGCTCAGTTTCTGTTGCTCTTGATATTAATTGCAATCTGCTTTACCCTGCAAGTCGTGTCCTGTCCCTGCAGTGTTGAGTAGTTGGCGATTGTAAACTTTGGTTTAAGTTGTATGGAAGTGGTTTAAGCACAATTACATTTTGGGTTAGTGAATGGCTTTCTGAATGCTCAGTACAGAATGCCCATGCAGCTGAGTGCTGAGGTTTGAGATGTCACAGAGATAAAACACGTGATTTTTGAGAAAGATCTGGTACTGCGGCGTCATTAGTGAGTTACACAAAACTTAGAGTTAATTTTCTCTAATACCTTGAAATCAATAACACCTTCCAGAGCGTTCAAACCGAGGGTTTGCACCACGTGGCTGAGTTTATTTCTTACACTGACTATACTGCATTAGACCGATTAAAATGAACGAATACCAGTTGCAAATGCCAATTAGGTTATGTCGTTACCAAAGAAGATGACAAGCAAATAATAGAGCAGATGGGGTATTGTTCCAGAGCAGTGTCCGTTTTGCACAGAGCTGCATTTTCGGTCAGTGGAAAACTGATTTGCTTGGAAGCCAGCAGCCTGCACATGTAATCGCAGCCGCACAGGCAGGGTAGGTGTGAGCGTGCTCCTAAACCTTAAAACAAGGCGTTCTAGACCGTGAGCATCCCCAGAAGCACCTGAACTGTGAGGTGGTGAAGGCTCAGTTGTGTTGTGTGTCCTGCACTCAAAGGGCATGTTAGTCGGTCGTCTCTGGCCGCAGCAGGGACCTCGCTTAGGTCACTTCTTGTGGATTTTGGCTAAGTATGTGGCTGGCGGTGCAAAGTACTTTAAGTGTCCTAATGCTAGAATTTCTCAGTAGCTCTTCAGTTGATCCGCTGTGCATTTGCTATTAAATATAGGCATAAATAGCGAATTCAGTTATTTAGTCCTAAGTTAAACTGAATTGACTGGATCTGTTTATAAAATAGTAGGGCATTTGGTAGATTCAACTCAAAACATTTTTTTTCTAGTTTCAGTTTTGGCACTAGATTTTATCCTGGAGTTTTTAAATATTCTTCATCCTGTTCTTTTTCTATTAAGGTTAATGGTGAAGAAGGAAAATGCGGAAGTCGCCATTTGACAAGTTTTATAAATGAGAATTATTTGAAGCTCAGGAATAAGTGAAGCTGAAATTTGAAAAAAAAGAAAGTGAATGCATGCTAATTATCAGACCAGAAGTCCCACTTGTAGAATATTGAGCAATTTGTGTGAAGTGGGGAAGATGAAAGAAGTCAGAATTTGAAACGGAAGAATGAAGAAAAGGAATAAAAATGAAGTTAAGATAAGAAGTAATCTGGAATCTGAAAGCACTACGCTAAGTAATTACTAGTCTGTTTATGTGTCCCTGTATATTTTGCTAAACATGCATGCATTATCTGTTTAATAGCAAAAATATATGCAGGGTAAAGAAGTGTCTACCAGGGAAAAAAAAAAAAAAAAACCTTCTTAACAATCTCGGCAGTTCTAATGCCAACTGCCCGGACACATAGATATGAATTGTTACCATTATTGCACTGGAGCTTGTTTACAGACCGTAGGTAAACAAGAAATTGTGTACAAATTAGGCTTTCGATATCTGCGTGCAGGAATCCCGTTCTGCTTCCAGAAGCGGAAGTGCTCATGGGTCTGGCAAGTCGGGGAGGCACACCCCTGCAAGATCTCGATCTAAGGAGGATTCCAGGCGCTCCAGGTCAAAATCTAGATCCAGGTCTGAATCCAGGTGAGTTTCCTTCTTTTACCTCTTCCTCCTCTTTGCAAGTCAGATGGTTATGTCAGAGGTGACCTGAAATCCAGTTCTGTTTACAGAGATAAGTGGGGATCTGTGGACATCATATCCACGTGTGATTTCAGGAACTGAAAAGCCAAAACATCAAGTTAGATCTTTGTGCAGCTTTCTTGAAGAGATTTTTAGCTACACAGGCTCTATTTGGAGGTGACCTGTCTTCTAAGTCGTGGAATAGCAGCTTGTTTGTGAGCAGGAAGCACTAGGAACTCTAGATCTTAGTTTTTCTGTGAATTAAAATAGGTGCGTTGACAGATGTTCCTTTTTAGGTCACGTAAACATATTATATTGTCTCACTGGAAGCAGAGATGTTTCTGGTGTACTTAGCTTGTTCCCTGAGAAACAGCAGGAGAGAAAAATGGGAATGTCAACAGACAGCTGCTTGGCCTTTTAAATATACATTAGTTTAACTTGAAAATTAATAGGCTGGAAAGCTTTAAAGAGGAGGCAGCTTTCCAAGCTCCCAAAAACAGTTGTGGAGGAAGCAGCTTGGTTTTTGTATTTGTTATGTGGCAAAGCAGATGTGCACCGTGAAAATGCCTTTTGCTCTGTATCCTTATGCTGTCTGCTAAACAAACAGTGATAAAATTCCTCCTGAAACTGTTAACAGACAGAAAACATATTGATAGTCTAAAAAGTCACCGCTGGCTGCTTCGCATTGGCTGTAGAGGGGTGTATTTAATAAAGAATGAATAGGGAGGCCCCAAACCTGTCAATGAGCCAGTGATGGTATTTTCTTGAGCCTAGATAACGGAGCGCTGACCACGGAAATGGATGTGTTGATCATTTCTTTACTCATTTATGACCACTCAGATTAAAAAATGTGGGTTTTGGCAGTGGGGTTTCCAACTGAGCTGCTCAAAACATTTTTGCCCGTTTGAGCAGTGAATTAGGCTTGCCAGAGCACAGGGGCCGGGCTGGAGGAAGTCTTTGTGCTGTTTAAATTTCCCTGCAAGATCAAAGCCATCAGCTGCAAAGGTTTTTGTGAGAAGGAAGATACTTGGGAAACTGTGACACTGGAGGCCTGGGCTTGCTTATTCTGTGTGCTTCAGGCACGAGCATCAAGTCATGCACTGGGCAATCCCTGTAGTGCAGAGCAGACACTATTAAATGAGTAAATACTTGGTGGAGTAACAGTGCTGTATGGAGCATGGAATCGGGATTTGCTGGCAGTGAGAGATTCATGGGGCAGCTCAGGACAGGTCCGGTTGGTGCCAAACCCAGCTCCAGGCAGTCAGCTCCAGGCTCAGACTGTGTTCTCAGGGCTTCATCCAGTTGGGTTTTGAAAACCTCAAAGGATGGCGACTGGACACATGTTTGGTGGAAAATTTTAACTTAAAATGAGCAAATGAGTAAGACACTAGCCCAGATCAGACCCCAGGTTCTTCTGGACCTCAGTCCATAACTCCTGGAGATTCCGTACTCTTCAAATCATGATGTTCTCAGTCGCTGTGTCAGGATACAATCACAACTTGTATAAAATGCTGCAAGAAGCAAATACAAGATCTAGAATTGATGGGGAACCTGGCAAATCATTTACTCTCACAAGAAATTACCCTTTAAATGATAGCTTGGCAACTGACTTTTTAGTTTTCCGTGAACAGAGGTAGATGCTTACGGCTACCACAGCTTCCTGAGCATTTAACAGCTGTCCTGAAAATGCCTCTGCATTGAAAGACTGGAAGGGTAGCGCAGAGTTAGTATGGTGTTAGCAGAATTGTGTCAAGGCACGTGTTTAGAATCAACATGCTTATATCTGTTTTCAGTGCCATCACACGTTTGGATGTGATCACAAGCAGGTCGTCCAGCCCTGGCTCTCAGCAGAGAAATAACCCTGTGAGAACTTCCACATTTCTTGGCAGTTTTTGTTGCAAATGTATTTTTGAGTTACCAGCTTTATGAATTAAATGTTGATTTGGGAAAAATATCTGTGTCCTGGCGTATTTATCAGTTGGGGTGTGAAAGTACTTGACTTACAAACCTGCTTTTATTGCAGTTTTCACCAGCTTATGATCTCTGGCTGACTCTGAAGCCCAGCCAATTCTTAATGAAGGAATAGGATTTTCAGCCGTGGTGGCTTTGCAGTGAGGGAGAGTAATGGCAGCGTGACATTGAAGGCGACAATATAAGCAGTGCCTATTTAAACTAAGCCTTGCTCTCTCACATAATGGTTTAGAAGTGTCCAGCTCCTGGTCAGTGTAACGTGTGCGTTCTGTTATCTCGTCCATCTGGTTTTGCTGTGTTTGCCCTGTTTTTCCTCTGGCAGCAGTTGAAACAGGGCTGCATGTGTGTGTTGAACCTCTTTTAATTATTTTTACTGTCTTCCCTACTTCAGGAAAGTTCTCTCTCTTTTTTTTTTTTTTTTTTTTTTTCTTACTGTAGCCAAAAATCATGTCTTCTAAGTACGTAGTTAGTGTTGTAGTGGGATGTGCTGAGGCTGTTTCTCCAGGAGGTACACACGCGCTTCAAGCAGAGGAAGACAGAATTTAGCTCTCACATTTGGTGAGGCTGAAGGCATTTTTTTTAAGGAGGCCCATCCAGTACAGAGTGTCTGTCCGGCAGCCTGGCTGTCTGCTCACAGCTAGTGAGAAACCCTGACTGGAAGCAGCTGTTAAATGCTCAGGAGCAAAAAGGTGTTGAGGCTCAGACCTTGGTTCCTGCCAGCACAGTGGTGGTGCTACTGTGGAACACAGTTGTGCAGCCATAGCAGCACCTGGGCTCAGTCAGCGCTTGCTGCCTTTGCTCCCCCAGACTAGGGGAAGGACACAGGACACAAAGGAGATCCTTAAGAGTAATTTCTGACTAAAAGCCTTTGAATATTCAACTGTTCATTGCGCTTGTTAACCTTGCAGCCATTTTCTTCATGGTTGTGTGGAATGCAGATTACTCAGTGAGTGCCATCAGCAGGCCAAGCTCAGGCATCACATCCCAGTTTAAGTGCCTGCTCAGCTTTCCAGCTAAGGTTCTGTGCTGGGAGAGCTGAGGGACTTAGTGTTTCAGGACCTCATCTCCATGGATGTAGCTTTGTTGGGAAACATTTCTTGAGTTGTTCCAAACAGGCCTAGGCTGAAATTAATGAGCAGTTGCACCTATACTTAAATACCCATGAAGTGTGAACATGTAAACATTCACAAACAGCCTGTGTTGAGTAACTGTTTAGACACCAGAAGATAAGTAAGGCTGACAGTTTCTTCAGTCACATTCAGCTCTGTTTCAGGGGCATTTGGCAGACTTCTGTGCTGGGGATTATGCACTGGGTAAAAACTGTTTGCTGTTCAGTGTCACTGGAAGCAGCGTTACTGGAATTGCCAGAACAAGGAGTTGCATCTCCACAGTTTTGCACGCTTTGGGTGAAGTCATATTTACTCCTGTTCCCTTGTTCTGTTCAGTGTTTAAAAGAAAGCCACCCT
This sequence comes from Neomorphus geoffroyi, assembly GCA_033558235.1. Taxonomy (NCBI): domain Eukaryota; kingdom Metazoa; phylum Chordata; class Aves; order Cuculiformes; family Neomorphidae; genus Neomorphus; species Neomorphus geoffroyi. The sequence continues at coordinate 5,641,439 of JAUMJM010000041.1, read as the reverse complement.
AGCTATTTTTACTTCACTACTACTGCAAATGCTGTGAATATTCTAAGTATTACTGTATCAAACCAAGGTGGCCTTGTTAGAGAAAGTTAAAAGCCATTGGGGAATTAAAAACTGACTAAAATAGAAGTGGAGATTCCTGTTCTGCAGTAGAAATGCTGTGAGAGCATCAACAGCCTAATTGTAAAGATCTAGTGTGCAGTCCTTCAGAATAGTGAATTAAATCCATTACAGCTTAATCATGGGGTGCTGTAGGTTCTAAGAAAATGGTTATTTGGGCTTTTTGTTTGTGAGTATCTGATGTATTTTGGAAGGATTAAAACCCCAAACAAACCCAACACTATCTTTTTCTTTTCCCCTTAGATCTAGATCAAGGAGGAGTTCCCGTAGACACTACACGAGATCGCGTTCTCGTTCCCGCTCTCATAGGAGATCCAGAAGTAGGTCTTACAGTCGGGATTATCGGCGCAGGCACAGTCACAGCCATTCACCCATGTCTACACGCAGGCGTCATATTGGAAACAGGGTATGTTTCTCAGACAGATGGTGCATACATGGTCCTGAATACATCCCAATATCACTGAACTGATTCTTTAAGGTTTTATGGGAAAATATCCTGCTTCCCACTCAGGTCTATTTAAAAGGTATCGTTGTGGGGTTAATTGATAAGCCAGGGATTTCCATAAAGTTACTTAGGATTAGCTGCCTTTAGAAGTGCAACCAGTGCAGGCTGCTGTCGGTGTACGTGATGTACGAACACATGCGGTGAAGGGTGGGGGGAGAACTGGGAGCAAGAAACATTTGTGGTGTGGGTTGGTTTTGGTTAGTTGTTGTTTGTTTTTTTGTTTGTTTTTTTTTTTAAATTAGAAAGCCTGGAAAATTAAACATATAGTTGAAAGCTTGCTTTTATCTGCTTTGCTGGCTCAGGTGACTGAGCACGGTGTGGTTCATGCTGAAGTGGGAGGGAAAGGGATAACTGACAGAAATGAAGATGTGATACTTGGCTCTATGTGTACATCTCTCCACATTCAGCCACCAGCAGTCAGCCTTAGAGGGAAAACTGGTTAAATACAGTGTCTTTGTTCTGTGGCTGTAGTTTTGTACAGCACCTGAGAAATGTCAAGTGTTTTTGTGAGAGGATGCATGTGTATCTCTAGGTTTAATTGTAACAGTGTCCATTAGCAAGGTAACCCAACCTGAATCTCATCAGCATCTGGTTTGGTGGTTTTGTCTCAAAGCTCTGACAGTCACAACTTGTGAAACACCTTATCCTGCAAAAATGAGCCATTTTATTCTAACTCCTATCTATTTGTCGCTTCCTTTAGGCAAATCCTGACCCAAATTGTTGTCTTGGCGTGTTTGGATTGAGTCTGTACACCACAGAGAGAGACCTGAGAGAAGTTTTCTCCAAGTATGGTCCAATTGCTGATGTTTCCATTGTGTATGATCAGCAGTCTCGGCGCTCAAGAGGATTTGCGTTTGTGTACTTCGAAAATGTTGAGGATGCCAAGGAAGTAGGTTGGGGTACAGAATGCATGGTGGGTTTGCTGTGTTGGGGGTAGGACCTGCTGCTTGGCAGGAAACACCCAGTGGTGTTTGATTTTTTTTTTTACTTCAGATGTAGTTCAATGATTGTATTATGGTGGGTTTTGGAGGGTGTGTTGGAGGGGGGAAAAAAACTTCATTGCTCTTCTTTTAACTTGTAAATGCTTTGCTTAATGTGGCCCGTTGGGAGTAATTACATCTTCCTCCATGAACATGTTCAAAGCTTCCCCTTAATCATTTTAGAAAAAAGAGGCACTGAAACAATTGTGAATTCATGTTTCTTCTTATGCAATGTCAGTCACGCTGTCAGTGGTTACTGCACTTACCTGGTGGTCCAAGAGTGCTCAGAGTTCAGGTTGTGGTGTGTAAGGCACAAGTGAGAGCTGGATGTGCCCTAACTGAGCTGGTTTGGGACTTTGTGTAACATTTGAAGCAGTGGTTAGGAACTAGCATTGGTAATAAAGCTCATCCTTAGAGCTAATTATGTTTTATCCCCCTGCTTAGGCAAAGGAACGTGCCAACGGAATGGAGCTGGATGGTAGAAGGATCCGGGTAGACTTTTCCATAACAAAAAGACCTCACACACCTACCCCTGGAATCTATATGGGAAGGCCCACTTAGTAAGTTACTGGTTTGGACCCCACTAAACTAAGTATGGGACAGGGTTAATTGTCTTGTGCTGTGTGTCCCCTCAAAGGGGCCTGGTTCTGTGGGATTCTCCTGGTTGGTCAGGTTCATGCAAGGTTCTGAAAGCTGTTCCCTTGCCTGTGACTTGTGCGGATGCTTCTGTACAAGAAACTAAAATGCAAAAAAATCACTCGATGCTAATTATCTTGTTTCTTTAAAAACTAAGTCTTCACAAGAGCTAAGCTCACACCAGTGTGGTTATCTCAGAGTTCCTGAGTACTGAACCACCCAGCTGATCAAAGAGGCTCTTCAGAATTCTCTTTTAAAAAGGCTGCATGCGAATAAGTCTGCAGTAAGATTTTCTTGGTGGTTTCTAAATTTTCAGTCATTGTCCTCTGTGCCTTCATACATTTATGGCTTTTGCCCAATCGAGTTTTGAAAAGTGGATCATAGAATTGCTTGGTTGGAAAAGACCTTTGAGATCAAGTCCAACCGTACCTGTCCACTGCTAAACGAAATCCCTGAGCACCTCATCTGCCCGTCTGTTAAACCCCTCCAGGGATGGGGATTCCACCACCTCCCTGGGCAGTCTCTGCCAGAGCCTGAGAACCCTTTCAGTGAAGGTATAATCTAAACCTTCCCTGATGATGTCTAATCTTAAACCTTCCCTGGTGCAACTTGAGGCCATTTCCTCCCAATCCTGTTGCCTGTCACTTGGGAGAAGAGACCAACCCCCACCTCATCACAGCCTCTGTTCTGGGAGCTGCAGAGAGTGATGAGGTTTCCCTCCCTTCTCCAGCCTAAACAGCCCCAGGTCCCTCAGCCGCTCCCAGAACCCCTGGGCTCCAGACCCTTCCCCAGCTCCGTTCCCTTCTCTGGATGCGCTCCAGCCCCTCAATGTCCTTTTTGGAGTGAGGGGCCCAAAACAGAACCCAGGATTTGAGGTGTGGCCTCACCAGTGCCAAGTGGAGGAGTGCAGTCACTTTCCTGCTCCTGCTGGCTTCTCTGACTCAGTAAAATAACAGCTCTTGCCTGAGCAGCTGTGGTGCATTTTGCCCTGCCCACAGACCTCACTTCTGACATGAAGATGCAAGAATGTAAATTGTTTCCTCAGCACACTCTGCTTGTGGGATTAGTTGTTTTGTAGATTCTGATCTGTTGAGACTGCAAGTTAAGGTTTTTAAGGGGAAAGTTCTTCCAAAAGGAACCTTCAGAGAGTTAAAGTGAAGGAAGTCATCACAGAATGGAATTCCTCATGTGCCTGTGAGATGAAAAGGTTATGAGGTTTCCGAACAAGGGAGAAAAGTAATTGTCTCCAAAATGCAAACACTTAAAAAAGTAGTTTTAGTTCTGTTCCCACCTGCACTGATGGGAAAGTAGGAGTGCTCCCAGTCAGGTAGACTGTGAGGATGTGAGGTACTGCTGTAAACCGTTGTAACCATGTTGTACCTGACTATGCCTGCTGAAAAGCATTGGAAATGTTATTAGTGGTTTCTGGTTTATTCACTGTAATTCTCTTTTGTTGCTTGCAGTGGCAGCTCACGTCGACGAGATTACTACGACAGAGGGTACGACAGAGGATATGACGATCGTGATTACTACAGCAGGTCATACAGGTGAGGCAGTGTTTGTGATACCAGACTGCTTTGTAACTGTGCTTCCTTATCTCCATTTGTACCTGTGTGAGTGTCCTGCAGCTTATCCTGCACAGAGATGCCAAAATATTTTTGCGCTCACTACCATTCTGGAATATTGCTATAAAATCCTTGCCAAAACAGTTGCTCTGTACAAATCAGATTGAAGGATGCTGTGTGATGTTTAACTGGTGGTGTGAGACAGCCTGTAACACTTTTTTCATCTGCATTAAGTGTTGAAGAACAAAGTATGTTCTCTGTACACTCATTTTAAAAGAATCTTCTGTGGGTTCACCTGTTGACGTTGAAGTGGCAGAAGTAGAGGTCCCCATCTGATATTTGAGTTGGTGTTAAGAGTGCCAGATTACATTTTGTAATAGGCAAAAGGCAGGAAGCTTCAGGGGGCACCAGTAATAATTATGGCACCTCAGATGTTGCCAAAAATAGGGCACTGGGAATTGGAACATTCCGTGTTCTATATCGGATGTATGTGTGAAAAGTCTTTTTCAGTGTGCTTTGTCAGGTCAGATGTGTCCATTCTTGAGGGACTTGTGCCGCCTCCTCCTGTGTCAGAACTTCCGTGCTCAATAGCGTGGTCCTTCACTCCACTAAAGAGATCAACATCTGTTGTCAAATGGCTGGTGAAGGTGGTACCAATTTGGTTTAGGTGGTGGAGCAAGCTTGTCTTCTGCATTTTTCATTCAGATTGCCAACAGGATTTGTCGCATGGGAAATCTCCCCGTTCCCTGGGATATTATAAAGCTGGACACAAAGACAACAGTTAATTTTTTTCTGTCTAATTACCAAGCGTTACCTGGTCGCAGAACCCTCTTGTGTTCCCAGAGTTGTTTGTCTCACTTAAATGCATGGTTTTACCCAATTGGTCTGTTCTGCACTTTGTCATAGTGCAGCTTTCCTTATTCTTTCCCAAAGGACCAGTCAGGGTTTACTGGTTGTCCTGGAAATCTGTTTTGTTGCTTGCACGTTCTTAAAATGTAATTTATTCCTGGTTTAGACTGTGGTGTGACCTGAGGTCTTCAGTGCTGCAGTGTTACCTTTCTCGTTGTCAATAGTGGCCAGTGGCTCAGAGGTTTGTAAAATGTTGTCAGAAGGTGGAATTACACCAGTTTGGGTGTGTGTTAATGAGAACAGTGTCAAACTGCGGTAGGGAGTCAACATAAAGAAGAGTACAGGCACTGGATGAGGAAGAGCAGTGAGCAGCTGGACTGCTCCAGTTAGTGTGCTGGGTTGAGTGCAGCATACCAGAATGCACAGCCGCATCTCTGTCCGGCTCTTGGAGGCAGTCATGTGGTTTTGTGCTTTGGGGGTTCTTTGTCCTTCATGAGATTCACAGCCTTTTTGAGCTGCTGAGGGGCATCTGTGGCAGTGATGTGCCATGATCCAACGTGGATTTAGTCTCCTCCTGGCAATGCTTTGCTGTATCTAAATCTGTGGTGGTACCAGCCCAGCCACTACAGGTTGTTAAATACTGTAACGTGTTCTTTCATAGAATCATAGAATAATCTATGGCTGGAAAAGACTTCTGAGATCAAGTCCAACCGTACCTGTCCCCTTACTAAACCATGTTCCCGAGAAACTCATCTTCCTGCCTTCCAGACACCTCCAGGGATGGTGACTCTACCCACCTCCCTGGGCAGCCTGTTTGAATGCCTGACCACCTGGTTCTAGGCAGCTTCTGTTTAACGAGAGGTTGTACCATGATTCTAAATGCCGTTCTTAACCCTTCACAATCATGTTTAAATGTGTAAGGGTGTGGGGTTTTTCCCTGTCTCCACCTTGCAATCAACTTTTACCTCAGGACAGTGACTTGATCTTGCTACTTGAAAAAAACAAATGAAGCTGCTTGCCTTGAGTGAGTAAGCATCTGAGAACAGAAGTGGCCTGTGTGCTGATCTTGTATTGCTGCTACTTAGAGTCTGACATCATAAAATACAGTATTGGTCAGCACAAACATAAGTCCACTTTACTCCTGGACATGGAATTCAGCCAGCTCATTCCAGGAGTCATAGAATCATGGAATGGTTTGGGTCTGAAGGGACCTTAAAGCCTATCTAGTTCCACCCCCTGCCATGGGCAGGGACACCTCCCACTGGATCAGAGGGCTCAAAGCCCCATCCAGCCTGACCTTGAACACCTCCAGGGATGGGGCAGCCACGACTTCCCTGTGCAACCTGGGCCAGGGCCTCCCCACCCTAATGGGAAAACATTTTTTCCTAAGATCTCATCTCCATCTGCCCTCTTTCAGCTGAAGACGGTTCCCCCTTGTCCTATCCCTGCACCCCTGGATGAAGAGCCCCTCCCCAGGTTTCCTGGAGCCCCGTTCAGTACTGGGAAGCTGCTCTAAGGCCTCTCTACATTCTTCTCATCTCTAGGCTAAACAACCACGACTCTTTCAGCCTGTCCTCAGTGCAGGGATGCTCTATAATACATAACAATGAGTGAATACATGTGAAACAATGAATGCAGAACAATGAATGAAGGTAGTGAAGTACTTCGGTGTTATCTGCTGTAGGACACTTCGTTTTCTTATGCTTGATGATGCTTTTTGCTTGTAGAATGAACTTGTTTATTTTTAAAATCCTCAAAGTTGTTCTGTATTTGTGTTCACAGAGGAGGTGGTGGCGGCGGTGGAGGAGGATGGAGAGCTGTGCAAGACAGGGATCAGTTCTACAGGTATGATGGGAAAGCTTCCCGTGTCTGGGCAACAGTGGAAGTGTTCTTATATGCGGTGGGTTTACTACTCTGTGAACCGTGTCTAGATTATCTGTAACACTTGAACTGAACCGAGTGGGTGTGGAGTCCTTCGGTGAGCAGTGCGATTCCTTTCAGAGGTTCCTCACTGCTGTGTGAAAGGGTGGGGTCAGTATGGGGGCAAGTTAGTGCAGCTTTGCATGGGAAAAACTTGGAATCTGCACCAAGAATTTAAGGTCCTGAATGTTTAGAGGTTTTCTTATTGTTGGGAGATTTGTGGAACCAAACAAGGATATGCAAAACTTGGGAGTGCCTGGACTGGAGAGGTTGGGGCGGAGTTGCTTGGAGCAGCAGCAACTGCTACTCCCATCAGCTCTTCAGCTCTGAGCAAATGATCTGGATTCAGAGTTAGTGTTATTTGGCTTCTTCTGCATTGGGGGTGCTCTGGGCATGCAGTGCTGAAATCAAGCAGTGAGACTGTGAATGCAAGAGGGCATTTGTTTTGTCTGTTAGTCCAAAGTTACTCTGACCCAGTAATAAAAAGAGTATTGAGAAAATGCAAGTCCTTGCTCTGCTATCCAGTAGAACTGTGGATCAGCTGTTAACGTGCTCGTTAGCTTTCCTGAGGATGCTTTTAATTAGGTTAGAGGTGTCCACCTAAAGCTGCTGCCACTCATCTACTGCAGGCTTTAACGCAGAGATCATTTCTGTTTCTCTCCCACAGGAGGAGATCACCATCCCCGTATTACAGCCGAGGGGGTTACCGATCCCGATCCCGATCACGCTCCTACTCGCCTCGTAAGTAGCCCTAGAGCTCTGTAGCAAAAGCAAATTCCCAGTTTGCCTCAACCTCTTCTTCTGAGGTTTTGTGTCCATAAAGGCTGTTCAACTTTGGCGTGGTCCTTTCTTTTGGACCATGGCTCCCTTTAACGTTTCTTGGAGCAACTGGCAGCCTTGAGGATAGAGCAGGTATTTAATCCCAGTTGTTAAGGAGTCTGAGGCAACGTTCCCTTCCCTGGAGCTCATGGTCCATCAGCATCTTGGGTACCTCTAGGCCAGCGCGACTGAGCTCCCAGCCTCGTGCTTTGCAACACTGAAACTAAACTTCCCAAGAGAACTTGTTAATGAGGAGCTTAACTCCATCCGAGGTCCAGAATTTTCCTGATTTCTTTATTTCCATGGAAGATAAAGCTGTGTTTCAATGGCAGAAAGTCAATAAAAAACAGCAGCATTCCTGACATGTTCCCTTGTAACAGATACAGAGGGAACAAATAGGTTGTGCTCTCCTATTTCTCTGTGGTGCCCAACTGAGAACAAGCATGGCTGCTTTCAGTCCTGGGTAGGGAATCTCGCTGCCGAGGGAATTCTAATGATGCGCTGAAACGCCAGCCCGGGCCTGCGATGGGAATTGGGGGGCTTCTCCCCAAAGGGTTACGGGCAGGACTGTGCTGGCTGCTGGCCTCTGTCGCAGCCAAACCGCAAAGCACCAGGATTCAGGTTGGAGCGGTGGCAGTGGGTTTGGAGGGAGCTGGGCCACTCCCCAGCGCTCTCCCAGCGTGTGCTGGTGTTTCTCTTCCAGGCCGCTATTGAAGCGTGATGCACGGAGGAGCTCCTGGCTGCAGCCTTGGCATTGGAGTTGCAAGTGTGTGGACAATATTTTTTTATTGTCTCTTCTGTTTAAACCAGTGAACAGTGCCTAGTGGATAGGTGACTTTTACACCTTTTACGAGACTACTTCCGTGACGTTAAAAGCTGTTTCGTTCTGCATATTTGTGTAGTTGGTGCTTTGTTTCAGGTTGTGTTCCCGAAGGAGGATGTTTTGCATGTATTTTTTTAGTCTCAATTTTGACTTCTGAAAGGTTTCTATTGTAAAGACAAACTGTTCGGTTAGTTTTTTCTACTGATTCCAAGGTATTCTGGAGATCAAAACCTGTGTAAAATGCTTTCCCAAAGTGAAAAATAAAATAAAAAGCAGTTTGTTTTTTCTTTTCCTACTTTTGCCAAGTGTGAGTCCTGTGTTGCAGAGAGAGCGCAACGCTTAGACTGTGCGTTCTGGGGTGATGGTAAACATCCAGAAGTAAAATTCTCCTGATGGTGTGTTGCTAGGCAGTTCTCTAAATTCAGTCCCTCCAGGTCAGTTGGTGCAGCGCGTAGAGAGGTCCAAGCGCATGTCCCGCAGCAGCAGGACCCCTGGCAGCACTGCCAGGGTTGGAGCTGCAATAGCTGTTAGTGGGTTGCCAGCTGCAGCGTGGACCTTAAAATCAGGAGAGGGCTTCTGTGGGCATACGTGACCGTGTGCATGGGGTGGTGCAGTGTGGTGTCCACTGATTGTCCCTTGAGGACATCTGTCTCCACGGATGTGGTTAGAATGCAATGTAATGCGCAAATGCTGCGGTCCTGCTGGTACAGAACCGTTTGCCTGCTCAGGTTTGTGAGCTTCATAGACCTGAGGAAAACCCTGTCCAAAATGTGGAAGCCCTTATCCTAGAACTGCCCCTGCCTCGGCTCACAGCACCAGGTGTGGAGAACGGAGTGAGAGCGGTGTGATGCGAGGCTGTGCCTGCTGCTCTGCCCTTGCTGTTGGAGCACAAAGTCCTTTTCCTTTCTCTCCTGCATAGCAATTTTCACACCTTTTCACAAACTAAATGTAGTTCCAGGGGCCCATGGAGCTGCAACCTCTTGACCTTCATGTGATGGTTCCACTCTTCCTTGTATGGAAATGGAACAGGGCTGCTCTCTGTGCACTTCTGTGCCAGTTCTGATCAGTGGCCTCATCCTCTCTTGCTAGGGGTTTGGGGCTGGTTCGTTCTGTGTGAGGAAAGTCCTGCACTGTGGGCTTTTCTTTGGGAGGGGAGTAGGACAGGCCTGGGTTGGCGGACACCTCTCCGCAGGCTGAGGAACACGGAAGTTCCACAGTGCAATAGGGATCTCTTTGTGAGCACCGTTTCATATTTACCCTTCCTTGGGTCCATTTACTGTGGAACTGAAGGCTTTCCTGCCACAACTTCCATGAGCTGTGAAGGATGGGGAGCCTGCCTCTACCCCCTGCCTGTCCTTGGAGCAGTTGGAGCATGGCTGTCGGAGCTGCTGTGGTGTCAGGTGAGCCTGTTCCACCCCATGTTCATTCCAGGGACACTCATCACCACTCTTGTGATTCTGTGCTCTGCTCTGGTGAGAACCCACCTGGAGCCCTGTGTCCAGTTCTGGAGTCCTCAGCACAGGAAGGACATGGAGCTGTTGGAGAGTCCGGAGGTGACCAAAGGGCTGAAGCACCTCTTGCCATGAGGACAGGCTGAGAGGGCTGGGGTGGTTCTGCAAAAAAGTGGGGGCGGGAGAGCCGAGAATGGCACTGTAAGGCTGGGATTGGCTCAGTTGCTCTGGTTGGGGGAGGGGGTGTGTGTGTATGCTGGTGGTCAAAACTGCTGAGGATGAGGGGTGCAGTGGCAAGGATGCTAGACCCACCTGAGCTCCCAGGTCCCTCACCTGCCTCCCAGCTCCTTCCTAGTGCAAGGCCCCCCCTGTGCTGCCGCGCTTTCCCAGTGTGAGGAGTACAAACCCCAAACTGCCCTTGCACATGGGGCAGAGGAACCCAGGCCCTGGTTGTGCCTGTCTCCCCCTGCCCGGGCAGGTGGGCTTCCCTCTCACAGTGTGGTTGATGCAAGCCCTTTGGTAAAGGCCAGATGTGAATTGCTTGAGGAGGATTTATGTTGGTGCTGCCTTCACCATTCACAGCCAGAGCCACATCCTGTCGTGCTACCGGAGAGGACCTGGGACTGCCATGGACAGGCCAACGCTTGGCCGAGATTCCTCCTGTACGGCAAAAAATATCCTTGACGATTCAGGGAAACGGGCAGGTCAGAGAGACAAAGCAGGTTCCTCCTGAGCCAGCTGCGAAGAGCTGGCATGGGATTTCCGTGTCCACTGGTGGAAAAGCCATGCTCTTCTTCAATGTGGCTGGACCACAGTGGGAGGCAACTGTTCCCATGGGATCATCTCCAAGCCCAGCTCACTGCCCCCCCCTGCCAAGCACCCCACAACCTCTGGAGTCCCGAAAGGCAGGACTCTCCATCCCCGTGCTATCCCTTTCTCTGTCCTGTTCCCAGCACCCTCTGGGGATGGATGCTCCACTCCAGGATCCAAGCAGGGATCCTAATGCAGATCAGGAGAAAACAGAGTTGGGGGCCAAGCCTGGAGGGGACTGGTGATCCCTTGGACCAGCCCTAGCACCAGGGTTGCTGTGCTGGTCCCAGCTGTTTGTCTTCCTCCCAAAAACATTCATCTGAGGAATGGTACCACCTCTTCTACGTCTCGCCAAACACTCATCTTTCCCGGATTCCTCCCAGCTCCTCCAAGCCGCCCTTCACACACAGCCCATTATCTCATCCTCCTCCCAGACTAAACAACCCTGTCCTCAGCCTTTTCTCGCTCTCACAGGTTTTTATTCTTTTTATCAGCCTCGTTGCTGCCTGCCAGGCTCCTTCCATGCCAGCTTCTCTTTTCAGAGAGGGATGATTTCGCTGCACAAGAGGATCCAGCATTCCTCCTGGGTCCTGCACCATCTTTGGGCCATTCAACCTGAGCTTCCCCTGTGTGGTTGCTGCCTCACCAGCTATTTTGCATCCGTGCTCTTAAATCTTCCTCCCCAAAGCACACACATCCCTTGACCATCTCATTTGCACTAGGACTGGTCCACTTGAGAAAGAGTATGAACTCCATCAGGTTGGGAAAGCATCTGAAGAAGGTGGTTGAGCTCCTGCAAAGCCAAAAACCTGGAGCAGGTGAGATAATATGTTGGTAATAGCAGGAGATATCCCACCTTACTCTTGGCTCCTGGACTTGAAGCGGAGGAAAACACTTCAGTGAGGAATCGTCAATGAGTACGGCAACCTGTGAGCGCTAATTATTCCCAAACCCTCAGGTTTCTCCTGCTGCTTCCTGGTGGAAACAACCCCATGGGATGAACCAGCAGCTCCCTGCCCTGTTACTATCGATACCTCATCACCGAGGATGAATTAATGACCTGAAGGAGGGTAAGCCTTTTTTAAAAGGACGGTACCAGCCTAAAAGCACCCCAAAATGGGGTGGAAGAGGATGAAAGAACCTCCAGCCCCGCTGCTACACAGCAGCCCAGCAGGAGCTGCCCCGAAAGCAAAGACAGAAATCGGAGGAGAAAGGATTCTTCTTGCTTTGCATCATCGCAGTCCAACCACATCTATTTTTGCTACGCGCGTGGCATCGAGCCCCCGTCACTGCTATTCCTACTCCATCCAGCACCTCCGCGTGACAGGGGCAGCGCGGCAGCGGGATGTGCACAGCACAAGGCAGCAGCGCTGTTGATTGTCCCACCACATGCCTTAAAATCCTGGGAATTCCATCACCACCCTTCATCCCCCCCCAGTAAAGAGTGACTGGCCCTAGGACACAGCGCTCTGCTCCAAGGACACTTGTCCCCTCCTGCCATCCAGTATGACTTATGCACCTTATTTTATTCTCCAGTCATGGTCCAGGTGCACTTCCATAAAGAGTTGGGGTTGGCTTCATAGAATCACAGAATGGTTTGGGTTGGAAGTGGCCTGGAAGATCGTCCAGTTCCAACACCCCCTGCCATGGGCAGGGACACCTCCCACTGAGTTGGGGTACCCAAAGAGAGGAAAAAGTCCTTTAACCTCGGCAGATGAGGCAGGCTGCAACACTGACTCTTGAGGATGTCCTTCAGCAGAGCCCCTGAGAGTCCCAAAGGCCACAGCACCATCTGCGCTGGGCTGAGAACACAGACAACGCAGGGCTGTGATGCCACAGCACCCTCTTGCCATTTCTTGAAGCCTTTTGGACAACGAGCTGACAAGCGGTGGTGGCTGGACCTTGTCTGGGTGGTTTTGCATACTTGGGCTTTCCAAAAAAGCACATTATGGGATTTTATTTGTTTTCTGGTTTGGTTTACACTCAGTTCCTGAGCGAGGTGCTTTTCTGTGCACCGAAGGAAGTCCTTAAGTGAGGACAGAGCGGGATCTGCCAGCTGGATGCTGGAGCCAGACAAACTGTGGGCGATGGGGCTTAGGACAGAGGGGCCAGGGTGCTTGGACCCCCCGACCTACCAGGAATTAAATCCCCTGAAATCCTGGGATCCCATGCTGGGGGTCTGCAGGCAGCTGGGGGCAACCTAGGCAAACCCCACTGGGGAAAAGTTCTGGGTCCTGCCAACCCCTTCCCCCGAGGTGGGGCCATCCCATCCAATAGAATCACAGAACCATGGAATGGTTTGGGTCGGAAGGGACCTCTAAGCCCATCCAGTTCCACCCCCTGCCATGGACAGGGACACCTCCCACTGGATCAGGGGGCTCAAAGCCCCATCCAACCTGGCCTTGGACACCTCCAGGGATGGGGCAGCCACCACTTCTTACCCCATCCCATCCGTCTCACCCCACCCTATCCATTCCATCCCATCTCACCTCATCCCATCCCTCCCACCTTGTCCCACCCCATCCCATCCATTCCATCTCACCCCACCCTACTCCCCATCCCACCCAATTCCATCCCACTCGGTCCCATCCTATTTCACTCCTCAAAATCCCACCCCACCCCACCCTGTCCCCCCTCCCCCGGGGCGGCGCTGTGCCGGCCCCGCCCCTCCCGCCGCTCTCGCCGCTCCGGGGCTGCGGGGGCTCAGGGGGGGCTCAGGGGGGGCTCGGGGGGCGCAGGGCCGGCCCCTCCGCTCCCGAGGAGCAGCCGTGGGGGCGGGGGGCGGGCAGCCCCCCATGAAGCGCCGGAGGATGAACAAGCTGTACATCGGGAACCTCAGCCCCGCCGCCACCGCCCAGGACCTCCGGCAGCTTTTTGGGGAGAAAAAGCTCCCTTTGAGCGGCCAAGTCCTCCTCAAGTCTGGCTACGCCTTCGTGGATTACCCGGACCAGAACTGGGCCATCCGAGCTATCGAGACCCTCTCGGGTGAGGCAGGGGGTGCCCCCCACCCCGACCCCCCGTCAGTATCCCCTCCCCCCCAGGTCTTCTCCCCCTCCTGCTTCCCCCCCTCCCCACCTCGAGCATCCCCCCCCTTTCCCTCCCCCTCCCCCCTTTTCCCGCTCCTTCTCGGCTCTTTCCACCCTCGGCTTATTTTTCGCTGATTATTTAATTCGATTTTATTAAGAAGCCGGCGGGCGCGGAGCCCCCCCACTGTCCGGCCCCCCAGCCCCCACCTGCCCCCAGGGACCTTTTTACGAGGTGCCCGGTCCCAGCTCCCCGGGGGTGCCGAGCAAAGGGCGCCCCAAACTGGGGGAGGGGGGGGGAGGGCTGGAACCGGGCTGGAACTGCGCTGGAAGCGAGCGGGGAGGGTGGGGAGCGGGGATTTGGGATGGGGGATGCTGTGGGATGAAGGGGGGGCGGCAGCCCTAGGAGTGTGAGGTGGGGGGGGGGATGCTGAGCGCCCCGCTTTTCCGTGTCTCCAACAGGGAAAGCGGAGCTGCACGGGAAAGTGATGGAGGTGGATTATTCCGTGCCCAAAAAACTCAGGTAATCCCCTTTGCCATCCCCTTCCCATCGCTTTCAATCACCCCCGCACACACCGGGATATGGGGGGGCAGCTCCCGGTTTTACTTTCGGCTCTGGGAAGCAGAGGGAGCCACTCGCCCCCACCCCCAAACACTCCTCGAGTGGGAACCAGCTACACTTTGGGGGGAAAACCAAGAAAAATAGCACTTTTCCCCCTCTTTCTCCCGGGTTTTACCCAAGGGGGGGTCCTGCCCAGCAGTGGGGCTGCCGGTGCCGTCGGAAAATGTTGTTTTTAATAAGTAATTCAGCAATTCACTCTTCCCAAACGCCTTCTTTTCCCCATTTATGCAGCCAGAGAATCCCAAAACTCCATATATTTGTGTTTTGGAGGGAAGCTCGTCCTGCTGTTTCCCTCAGGTGTCGGGGTGCTCCAGGGCCACACAATTCCAGAGCGAATACCCAAGCCGGGAGCGCGTTGCGTAGCTGCCTCCTCGCAAGGGTTTTTCGCCCCGACCACGACATATGTCGGGATAAAAGGACCAAAAAAAACCCATCGGATGGTCTCACCGGAGAATTCGGTGCCAAAGTTTGGCTGGAGATGGGGGTCTTGAGGACAACTTTGGAAATGATGGGGTGATAGGGGGGATGCTGTTGTGTAATTGCGGCTCGGGCCCGGCATCACGTGTGCCGGAGCGGGATTTCTTCTTCGTCAGGGATCACACGCTTCTCTTACCTTCAAAAATCTTAAAAAGCCAAGCATAAACCACTCTCATTGTCACATTTCTAGGCTAAATCTCCTCAGGCTGCGCCGCCGATGACTTTTTAAGAGGGATGGAGCCCGAAATTGGGAGTTTGGGAAGATAGGTCGAGTCCCAGCTCCGTACTATCTCATGTACGGAGAGGATGTAAACAAGGAGTCCATCTGCACCTAAATCCTCTGGCGCGCTGGGATGCTCCCGCTTTGCCTTCCAAGCTTTGCAGGAGCATCAATGCTGATTTATTTTGCATCGGTTTGTTTGCAGCTGCCTCCAAGTTTTCTATTCCAGCTCAGTTCCTCGGCTTCCTTGGGTTATTGGGATCTAATTTAAGCCAATATATCTTTTTTCCACAGCTAAACCAATACATTCTGCTTTAAACGTCCCCATCCCGTTAGCGGGGCTGCGCCTTCGTCTCGGTAGATGACAGGTTGGATTTTTATGATGTGATTTTTGGCAGGGAGTGGAGCCTCACGTGGTTGTGTTTTCTCCTTGAAATTTGTAGAAAATGGGATTTTTGTAGTTGCGGTCCGGTCCTGGAGAGGCGCTGGGATTTCAGGGCAGCTCAGTTGGGTCAAGCGCCCCTGTTATTTAGATGAGTTTGTGTTTTAATTGGGTTTGAGAACCTTGAACCCCTCTTGGCTCTGGTCTCCCGGTGTTCCTGCGTCACAGTGATGGGAACCAGGTGGTACTGGTGCCTGGTTCTTTCCCTCCGCTTTCACCTGGACTGCTCAATTTTTTATCTAATATAGATATCTAATATATTATCTATATTTATTTCTAATATAGATACATTTCACCGATGGATTTATACTCATATAAATACAGTTCAATAAGGAACGGGCTGGAAAACCCCATTGGCATCAGTCGGCAGGGCAGGGCTATCCTAGGAAGCTGCTGGCCAGGGTTGTTTCTGGTGCTGGAATCAAACGTGAGCATAAATCCTGCCCAGCACGAGTTAAAAAACAGCCGTTCTGCCACCATGCACACGGTTCAGGCTCCTATAGGAAGGATCCAACAGTGTCTCGATTGTTTTTATCCCTTGTAGATGCTGTATTGTGCATGGCAGAAGGAAAGGAAAAAAAATTACCCTGGTTTTTTTAAAAATCAACATTGAAAAAAATTTAAATTAATTTTTAAGATATTTTTAAAAACTTAATTTTAAAATGGATTTTTAAAACCAGCAGGAGCAAGGAATACTTTTATTTGCTTAAAGCGAGGCGATACGATCCTGCTTTGACACTGTTTTGTATCTGGAATGTGGTGGCAAGGGGAGCATCGGCATCTTCTCCCTCCGGGATAGGTTGCACATCTTTAAAACCTTTGAAAATCCAGTTAAGAGGAGAAAAGGCTAATGTTAAAAAACTAGGATTGATGATGAAATGCGGGAAGTAAACACCACCCACCCCAATGCTGACTGATATACACGGATTGGGTAAGAGTGATGAGTTTAATAAGTAGCGAAGCCCTATTTAATGTCTCCAAACCGTGAGATTTTGGGGTTTCCGATGGGAAAGGTGCCTTTTAATTTCTGTTCCAGCTGTGATTTTCAGCTACAAGAAATAAAAGCCCGAGGGACCTTGAGCAGTGTGGAGGGGGGCGGCTCTTGGAGGGCACTGGGACTGGAAAGCCCTATAATAGTAATAATAATAATAACAATTTTTGCTATTTTAGTAAATGGCAAAACCGGGGTGGTTTTGCCCCGGGTGGCAATGGAAACGCCTGCCCGAGGAGCTGTGGTTTGATGGGATCTGCAGGGTTTTCTCCTGTTTCACAAGGAATTATCTTTAAAGAAGTTTCCTCTCTGGATCATCAGCTGAGCTCGTGTTTCCACATATTTTGACTTTATTAATTTATTTATTATTTATTTTCCCCCACCCTGTTGCTTTTAAACTCAAACTGCCAATGCCCTTCAGGCTTGGGGTAAAGGGATGAGCCCTTTCATCTCCCCATGGTCAGCCCCTCTTCTGTTTCCTTATTCCTGATTACTTGTCATAGCTGGGATGCTTCGTTAGGGGTGAGGATATTCTCCTGCAAACTGGTTGTGTTGGCAGGAAAGCCCCCAGCATCCATAAATACACACGAGGAGCAGGAAAAATCCTCCAAGGCTCTCCAGTTCCGATATCTTTAATTTAGAAACTATCTCTAATTTAGGAAATATATCAAACATATAAATCAGAGAAAGCCGAGGAGCAAGAAGAGCTTTTCTCCAGCCGCAGAGTGGGGAGGGTTTGTGGTGCTTCCCAAGGGAATTCAACTCGCTGGGGATTTTGTTGTATGTTGGGTTACACTGGATTTGGAATGGAATTGTGAGCTGGCAGTGGGGCTGCTTTCAGTCCAGGCTTTAAATGCACGCAGTGAGGATCTTTCAGTATCTTTTTATACTGACATGAGTTAATCGTGTATCTGTTAGCATTTAAGGTACTCATCTATAAAGCAAAGATACTGTATATATAAAGATACTTTTTATATAAAAAGACATATTTGTATCTTTTACTTCATATATAAAATATTTATTATTATTCTACTATACACATAAAAATATATTTTTAAAGATATTTATTCATATATCTTTGAAAAGATACTTTTAAATGTATATGTGTGTATATATGCGTATAAATATGACGTTGCCAGGGCGATGCTAGTGGCATCTGGTATAGGAAAACCTCCTCCTGCTGCTCTTTCCCATAGGTCTCAGATACCGTTCCCTATGGAACTGGCCAGGAGAAACCCCAAGGAGCTGGTTCTGTCCAAGATGTGTTTATTTTGTTTGGTTGCGGGTGTGGATAAACTGGGAGCTGGTGGTGGAGGAGTTGTTTTAGTTTTCTTCAGCTGCCTTTCTGCTTGGCTCTTTGCTGCCTGCCAGGATGCAGGGATGGGAGCCGGGTGGCATCGAGGATGCAGGGATGGGAGTCGGGTCACATCAGGGATGCGGGGATGGGAGCAGGGTGGCGTTGGGGATGCAAGTGGAATAACATTCAGGATGAGGGGATGGGAGCAAGATGGCATCAGTGGTGTGAGGGTCGGAGCAGGGTGGCATCGGGGATGTGAGGATGGGAGCAGGGTGGCATTTGGAATCCCAGGATGGGAGTGTGGGGCGGTATTGGAGATGCAAGCATGGTTGCACTGGGGATGAAGGAATGAGGGTGAGGTGGCATTGAGGATGCAGGGGTAGGACCAGGGTGGCATTGGAGCTGGGAGCAGGATGGCATTAGGGATGTGAGGATGGGAGTGAGATGGCATCAGGGATGCAGGACGGTGCGTGGATGCAGAGGATGCAGGAGGGTGACCAAGGCCATAGCGTACTGAGGTGCTCCTGGGTTCCACCGTGAAGCCTGATGTGGTCTGAACGTGTTGGGAGAGGCCAAAGCCAATAGGGATGGAAATAACACGTGACTGGTTGTTGTTTGTTACCTGCTATTTTCCTGGATTATAGTTCATCCAAGTGTGAATTTACCCTTCTGCCCTGCTGGGCATTGTGTTTGCTGAGCATCATGTTGATGGGGAGAGGTGGGTACTGGAGCTGGGGTCAGGGGGTGCCTTTGGGTGGCTGAAGGCCCTCACAGCAGCGCTGCCACATCCCCCTGCCCACCAGCACACCGGGATGGCAGCCCTGCATCGACACAGCCCTTGGCTTCCTCTTCCATCCCTGTGTTGAATGGGGGACAGGGAGTGGCTTTCCTCCCTTTTTCTCCTTCCTTATCTTTCCCCCTCCTTGTCTTTTCCCTCATTTCCCCCTCCTTATCTTTTCCCCCTTTCCCCCCTCCTTTACCTCTCCCCTTTCCCCCCTCCTTTACCTCTCCCCTTTCCCCTCTCCTTTACCTCTCCCCTTTTCTTTTACCCTTTTCCCCCCTCTTTTTTCCCTTCCTCCCTTTAATCTGGCAAAGCCCTGACAGATGGGAGCTCTTTCCCATCCATCCCCATTGTTAATACATCCCAAGCTGATGCACCCATCACGTGCCGGCCTCACCGCCCCCAGCTCCAGCCCCGGGCAGGTTGTTCATCCTGTGGAAGAGGACAGGGCTTTAGCGTGAATGGATTTTAATTCCTTAAGAGCGTCAAGACAAAGCTGCTGGGCTGGGAGGGGAACTGGAGCGGCCACAGCCGTGATGCTCTTGGCAACTGGGTGAAACTGGGGCAGCTCTTTAATGCTTATCCAGCCCGGCGCTGATGGAGCCGTTTCTCATTAAGATCTGCTGCTGGGTTGTGTTGGGCAAGAGCAAAACTTGTTGAGCATGACCCTGATAGACTGAAAAAATACATCTAATAATGAAGAAAGACAAACCTGGGGATGCTTTATGCCTGCCTGCTCAGGGGAGCCTGCCTGCCTCAGGCTCTGGGCTGCTGGGTCTGAAAGCGCAGGTGGGCCTGAGGTTGGATCTCAGCATCACTTGATGGTGCTGATTATCACTTTTTTTAGACTTTTTCTCACCTGGGACAAATATTTCATAATGCAGACAGGGCTGCCCCAGAGGCAGTTGGTTTCTAGCATGTTCTCCCTCTTTTTTTGTTTCCCCAGTTCTCTGGGAAACTGATTTTTTATTGAAAACAGGAGCTGCCAGACAGGGTTTTCCGTGCCCTCAATACCAGTTTGAGGTGGAAGGTGATAAAATCTCTTTCTGGTTTTGTTACAGAGAGGAATCACAAAGCTTGGATGGCAAAAATGTCCATTTATTAGGGCAGAGAGTGGTGGAGCCATTTCATACATCCCACTGCATTGAGACAGCTCAGGGAAATGGAGTTTCTGGTTCCCTTTTGAGAGGGGAAGTGGAAGGGAAGCCTCTCTGGAACAGGAGACCAGGGGATGGTGGAAATGGTGGTGGTCCATAGTGGAGATGGCAGTGGGTGGTTGCTCAAAACCTCATCCAACCTGACCTTGAACACCTCCAGGGATGTGGCAGCCACCACTTCCCTGGCCAACCTGTGCCAGGGCCTCCCCACCCTCACAGCAAAACATTTCTCCCTAAGATCGCATCTCAATCTCCCCTCTTGCAGCTGAAAACCATTCCCCCTCATCCCATCCCTGCACTCCCTGATCAAGAGCCCCTCCCCAGCTTTCCTGGAGCTCCTTTCAGTACTGGGAGGCTGCTCTAAGGTCTCCTCACAGCCTTCTCTTCTCCAGGCTGAACAACCCCAACTCTCCCAGCCTGTCCTCATAGCAGAGGTGCTCCAGCCCTTGGATCATCTCTGTGGTCCCCTCTGGTCTCGCTCCAACAGCTCCATGTCCTTCCTGTGCTGAGGACTCCAGAACTGGACCCAGGACTCCAAGTGGGGTCTCATGAGAGAGGAGCAGAGGGGCAGAATCCCCTCCCTCTCCCTGCTGGTCCCACTGCTTTCGATGCAGCCCAGGACACTGTTGGCTTTCTGGGCTGTGGGTGCACATTACAGCTCACGTTGAGTTTCTCATCCCCAGCACCCAAAGTTCTCAGGGCTGCTCTCAATCCATTATCCATCCAGCCTGAATTTGTGCTTGGGATTGCTCTGACCCAGGTGTGGGACTCCTTTGGAGTGCTGAGTGGTGATAATGAGCTGCTGGGAAACCTCACCAGCGTGAAGCCTTGAGCGCTGTTTGGGTTTCTTTAGATGCTCTGTGCCTGCTCAGTTATGTGGGTTAGAATTGAGAACGTAATGTCCTGTTGGGTGGGGAGGTTACATGTCCATGCTGTGGTCTTTCTCTTTGGGTGTTTCAGGAGGCGGGTGAGCAGCATGGAGGGTGATGAGGTGGTTGCCGGTCTGTTCTGATCAGAGCAGGACCAGGTGGGAACACAGGACACTACTTTTGTTAGAGCCGATTGACTACAGGCAGGATTACGTGTGCTGATCTGGGTGGGCAGTGGATGAGTTCCTGGCTTTACTGGATGCTCCGTGGACCTGGGTGTCTCAAAACTCCCTCCCACCCAAGCACTTCTTCTTTCAGCCAGGCTGGGGAGGTGTTTGGTGGTCACTGCCTCTTGGGAAGCCTTTGTAATGCTTCCTGCGCACCCATGCCTTGGGGTGCATCACGGCGAAATTGATGTGTGACTGTGTGAGGTTGGGAGAGCAACCATGGCAAGGTTGAGAATGCAGCCATGGCAAAGATGAGCGTGTGACCATGTAATGTTGGGAGTGCAACCACAGCAAGGATGGGTGTGTGAACTTGTGAGGCTGGGGTTGCAACCATGGCAAGGATGGGAGTGGGACCATGTGAGGTTGGGAGTGCAACCATGACAAGAGTGGCAGTGGGACTGAATGAGGTTGGGAGTGCAGTCAGGCAAGGCTGGGTGTGTTGGCTGTCTCCAAGGGCAGGCCTCTGAGGGTATGAATTTAGGTTTCCCTTTGGAAAGCAGCCCCATATTTGTTGGGAAGTGGTGGCCATCAGTAGGACACACCTTTGGAGAGCCTCCTCAAGGGCTAGCAGGGCTGGCCATGGTGGGGTTTGGGGTCCTGCCCCCACAGCCAGCACAGTGCAGTCAAGGATGTGCATGTGCACATCCCAGCTGTGCCTGTGCAGCCAGGACTCTACAGAGGTTCAATTCAGGTGGTTTCCTTGGAAACCCGGCAGCCAGCACGAGGAGGGAGCATTCCTGAGACAGCACCGACACCGGTGGGAGGTGACCGAGGCAAAGCGGAGAGGAATGGCTTTTCCTGGGGCTGAGCTGCTCCAGCTTGGGATGGGGAAGCGGGACACTTTGGCCAGCTCTCACCAGCTGCCACCTGATTCCTGGGAAGCCTTTCCTGTCCGGCTGTGTGGTGCCTGCAGACGCTGACCCAGGGCTTTGTCTTTGCAGGAGCAGGAAGATCCAAATCCGAAACATCCCCCCCCACCTGCAGTGGGAGGTAAGAACAGGTGACTGTAAAAGCATCCTGATCATCTCCTCCTCCATCAGTCACACTGAGCAGCGTGAGCTGTGCTGCCGGAACGTGTGGTCTGTACATGGGCCACCCTTGCCCTTCCCAGTGACCCCAGGAGGGAGGTGGAGCAGGAACTGGGCTCCATCTCCTGCCTGCTTGTAGGTCCTGGAGCCGTGGGGTGGCTTGGGAGTGTTAGGGCATTGTTGGGATGGAGGTGGGTGAAGGCATTGAAGCAGCTGGGTGATGCTGGCTCTTGGGAGGACATTTCTGGGTGAAGGCTTTTTCCCTGCCTGTCTGCGAGCCCCTCCTGCCTTCCTCACCTGCCCTGTTTGCTGCTCTCCCCAGGTGCTGGATGGCCTCTTAGCTCAGTATGGGACGGTGGAGAACGTAGAGCAAGGTAAGATGGTCCAGTGTGGTGGTCCTGGTCTGCACAAAAGTCCCAGTGCTGCTCCCCCGCTCTGACCACACAGGAGAAAACCCAGCGGGAAGAAACCTCTTTTTCCCAGTCATTGCTACTGGACTGAAATGATTTTTCCTGTGGACCCAAGCCCTGCTGGCAGAGATGGGGCCACCCATCCAGTGGTGAGATGGCGTGGACCATCAGTTCTCCATATTGAGGGCTTCTGGATGCTGACAGATGAAACGCCACCTGCCCCACAAGTGGAAACGAGCTGAGTGTTGTTTGGGGTCTGCTGTGGATCCATGAGGTCCAGCCGTGCATCCTCCTTGGCAGGGGTGGCAGGATCTGGCCGTGGCACCTTCTTGTCCTTTGCCACCCCAGCCCCATCTTTGTGTTGAGGGAGAACAGAGCGGTGCATGAGTACGCATCCTGCACAGTGGCCTGGGCCACCCCCATGGGACAGATGTTACCCTCCCTGTGTCCCCACCTGCATCCATGCTCTGGGGCATTTCAGGGGGAGTGGGAGGTGGTGACACCTCCTCCCCTGCTCTAAACATTTCTTCTCTTGCTCTTCCCCCAGTGAACACAGACACAGAAACAGCTGTTGTCAACGTGACCTATGCAAGTAAAGAAGAAGCAAAAGTGTAAGTGGGGTTTGTTTCATTTTGCCCATATTTGCAAATTTGGTGACGATACCAAGCTGTGTGGCACGGCTGACACACTGGAGGGAGGGGATGGCATCCAGAGGGACCTGGACAGGCTGGAGAGGTGGGGCTGTGTGACCCTCATGGAGTTCGACAAGGCCAAGGTCCTGCTCTGAGTCGAGGCAATCCTAAGCTCAAATCCAGGCTGGGCAGAGAATGGATTGGGAGCAGCCCTGAGGAGGAGGACTTGGGGTGCTGGGGATGAGAAGCTCAGCATGAGCCTGACATGCAGAAACTTCACCAGCAAAGTGTGCTCACAGCCCAGAAAGCCAGTGGTGTCCTGGGCTGCTTCCAAGGCAGTGGGACCAGCAGGGAGAGGGAGGGGATTCTGCCCCTCTGCCCTGCTCTGATGGGACTCCACCTGGAGTCCTGTGTCCAGTTCTGGAGTCCTCAGCACAGGAAGGACATGGAGCTCTTGGAGCGAGTCCAGAGGAGGCCATGAAGATGATCCAAGGGCTGGAGCACCTCTGCTGTGAGGACAGGCTGAGATAGTTGGGGTTGTTCAGCCTGGAGAAGAGAAAGCTGTGGGGAGACCTTAGAGCAGCCTCCCAGTACTGAAAGGGGCTCCAGGAAAGCTGGGGAGGAGCTTTTGATCAGGGAGGGCATGGATAGGACGAAGGGGAACCATTTTCAGCTGCAGGAGGGGAGATTGAGATGAGATCTTAGGAGGAAGTGTTTTCCTGTGAGGGTGGGGAGGCCCTGGCACAGGTTCCCCAGAGAGGTGGTGGCTGCCCCATCCCTGGAGGTGTTCAAGTTCAGGTTGGATGGGGCTTTGAGCCCATCACAAAACCAGTGGGAGGTGTCCCTGCCGATGGAGAACTCTGGCTTCCTGTGCCCACCTTCTCCAGACTGGGGAGGGAAGAAGATTCAGGGTTAGGGAGGGACCATGGTCCACAAAGGCAAGTTCTGGAGACGTACCCATCCATGGCCAGCCCCTCACCACTTCCTGCCTCTCCCTACCTCGCAGAGCAATTGAGAAGCTGAGTGGCCACCAGTTTGAGAACTATTCCATCAAGATTTCCTACATCCCGGATGAAGAGGTGAGCTCCCCTCCACCCCCGCAGCGATCCCGCCGCGGGGGCCACTCTTCCAGGGAGCGGGGCTCTTCCCCGGGGGGCTCCTCGCAGCCCAAACAGCTCGATTTCCCACTGCGGATGCTGGTGCCCACGCAGTTTGTTGGTGCGATCATAGGAAAGGAGGGCTTGACCATAAAGAACCTTACTAAGCAAACTCAGTCCAAGTAAGTATCTCGAATGGTTTCGTTTCCTTCCGTAGGTTGCCAGCATGGATCCTCCATGCTTTCGGGGCTTTAAGAGTGCTGTTTTCTTGGGGTGCAGCCTTCATGGGATGATGGCAGAGCCCATGTCCTAAACCGTTCCTGCTGGCCAGGGTGGTCTGGGTGCAGCAAGAGGGGGACACATGCTGGAACTGGCCAGGAATGGGTTTCTAAAGCTTCATTGCAAGAAAGGCTGGGGATGAGGCTGGGGAAGTTTGGGGAGAAGATACCAAAGGGTGATCCTAGGTCCCTGCCCTTGGGCTGTGCTCATCCAGCAGTGCCCAGTGTGGGCTGGAGCTGCCCTAGGGTGAACGGGGGCACCATGGGAGCTCTACCTTGAGAAGGAGGGGCTTTTCATAATCATTTGAAGCCTTTTTTAGCAACCTAATGTTTTGGAAAAAAGAAGGGGAGGGGGTCACTGTTTTGCCAAGGGTTTCCATATTTCTCTTGCCAATGTTCACATTGATTTCACCTCTTGATTTTCTGCATGATTTTCCCGCATGGTTTGTTCCTGTCCGGATTTGTTTGTGGTCAACCCAAAGCTGTCTTCTCCCATTCTCATCATACTGAACCTGGTGATCCCACAGGACATAGGACTCCTGTACCAGAACATCTCCAGGGCTTCCTAGTTCTCAGAGAAGCTTTGAGAGGCAAATTGTTTGGTACTAGCATGCCCGCTTGAGCAGGAGGTAGCGGGACACGCCGCTCCGCAGCCAAGAGAGCCGGACCCACGGTTGGGTTTGTAGGAGGAGGTTGGTACAGCAAGGGGGTAGATGCATAGGGAGAGGAGCTCTTTGAGCCTGGCCAGCCCTAGAGCATGGGCCACCTGGTAGCCGTGAGCTGGTCCCTGTTGGCTGCAAGCCCTTCTCCTCCAGGTGAGTCTACTGGTGTGATGAGCAGTGGGTGTTGCTGTTTTCTTGCCACCCAAGACTGGAAGGTTGCCCTTTGCAGCCTGTTGAAGAAGGTGGGAAGCACCAGTTGCCAGTTTCTCCAGACCAGGAGGCCAAATGCTGCTGCCTGGAGCAGTTTCTGCTGCTGAGCTGTCCCTCCTGGTGGATTGACTCCCTATACCTGCCCTGAAGACCTAGTGCTGTGGAGGAAGGTCGTGCTCCATGCTCTCACCTCTCCTGATCTGCTCAAGGAGGCCGTATGCAATGGAGGGCCACCACCTCTGCTCCAGCCTTGGGCAAGGGGGACCTCATGCACCCAGCCCGGGCAGTGGCAGGAGACCATTGCCTTCAGTTTGGGTGTCAGCCCACAGCTCTGTCCCTGCTCAAGCCACCCTTGCCCACCAGTGTGATGATCCGCAAACAAGGGTGCTGGTGACGTCCTGTTGCCCAGCCCCCAGCTCCTACCCAGAGTGACACTGGGCCCTGGATTCCTCTGCTCACGTAGGACTTCACCCCTGTCTCCGCGTACAGCGATGCCCAGAGATGTTCCTGAGCTGTAGGGAACAAAACTGTCCCCAGGTGGAGCCATCTTCTTCCTTGGCTGAGGAGGAGCCTGGGCCGAGAGCCCACCTCACCAGATGACCTTCCACAGTAGTTGCAGCCCGTGTAACCTGATGAGGAGAGGTCCGTTGCTACCAAGCATCCATAGGGCCAGGATAACCCTATGTGCGTACTGGGCTGTCCCTCATGGCCACCGCTCTTTGAAGTGTTCCCAGCACTCCCATGAGGTCTCTTGGGAGTTTTTTCCTGCTGCTCTATGGGCAAACCTGCCCTGTGCCGGTCCCACCATCCCTGGTGCTAGCTGCCCTGGTCTGCCCTGCCTGCAGCAGGGAGGTGCTCATGGGGTGAGAGTGTTGAGGGTCACCTTCTCCATCCTCACGCTGGAATGAAGCTGCCCAGCAGCAGCACTGGTACATGCTGGGAAGTCCAGAGACCTTCTCCACCTTCCAGGTTTTTGAGGTAGGACATGCCTGAACACAGTGGCCCCTTCCTGGTGCCCCATCTTCTCTCTTCCAACTGAGCTTATACCTGCACATCCATGTTTGAGATGGGTCAGCCAGAAACCTGGCCCATGTTCCTCTCCTGGGTTTGTCTCAACCGTTACTTTGGTGCGTCCGTTCAGCCCATCTTCGCCCTTTGGTACAAAGTCTTAGCTGGGTGTTCCGTCTCCACCAGCCTCAACTGCTTATGGGTTCAAGAAGCTGCCTGTGGGGTTTGGTTGGGCAGCCATGGATTCCTCATTGGCTCCTCTTCACTCAGAGCATCAACCTCATGTGACATCGTGGCACTTCTCTGGAGGATGGACCCGTGATCGCCTCTTGTGGCATGTTTCCCTACTCCCTGGCAGATGAGATGGCAATGGATGTCCCTGTGCCTGCCAGATGCTGCTTCTGAAGTAAGAGATCCTCCAGGTCGACCTGAAGGAGCTCCACAGCTGGGAGCACCTTACAGGGTGTCACACAGCACACAACTGGGTCACTGTGTGCTGTAGACATGACCAAAGGGCAGGGAGAGCTCAGCAGTGCTGGTGTCTTCAGCACCTCTTTGCACAGTCCAAGCAGGACTGAGCAGCTCTGAGACCTGGAGAGATGTAGCCTGCAAAGGGGATCAAACTCGTGTCTTCATTCCCTCATCAGTGCTCAGATGAAACCACTCTGGGGTGCCTGTTGAAGCTGGTGGAGTAGGTTCTTCCCTTGTCTCAGGGAAGGTTCATAGAATCATGGAATGGTTTGGGTTGGAAGGGACCTTAAAGCCCATCCAGTTCCAACCCCTGCCATGGGCAGGGACACCTCCCACTGGATCAGGGGGCTCAAAGCCCCATCCAACCTGGCCTTGAACACCTCCAGGGGTGAGATATCCATGATTTCTCTGGGCAACCAGGGCCTGCACACCCTCACAAGAAAACATTTACCCTTAAGATCTCATCTCAGTCTCCACTCTTTCAGCTGAAAACTGTTCCCCCTCGTCCTGTACCTGCCCTTCCTTATCAAGAGCCCCTCCCCAGCTTTACTGGAGCCTCTTCCAGCACTGGGAGGCTGCTCTAAGGTCTCCCCGCAGCCTTCTCTTCTCCAGGCTGAACAACCCCAACTCTCTCAGCCTGTCTTTGTACAGGACGTGCTCCAGCCCTTTGGATCATCTTCATGACCTCCTCAAAGTTCACCCAGCTGCTCCCCCTCAACTTGTAGATGAAACATCCATGTTCCTACACTGTACTTTGTGAGCTCCTGGAAGAACTGACCTGTGCAAGCCCACAATGACCCTGCAGCATCCATATGTGGTGCTGCTTAGGGGTTACTGCACCACAACCCTTGGCACCCGTGAATGATCCCAGTGAGGATGGGAACCTCTTATGAAAATGGAGACGTGGCTGGAGGGCACCATATTCAAGCTGAGTACTGTTGGCATTCATTGAGGGACTGAACAGCCACTACTGCACCTTCTGAGAAGATCTGGGCCAGCCCAGCCCTCACTCTAGCAGTGATAGGGACACTGAGAAGGTGGCTGATGGCAGGGTAGCTGCATGGCGTTATCCTCCCATGGGAAAAGCATGTGGACTCCTGTGGAGAAGATGGAAATGCTGACCCCTGTTCTTCAAGACGTGTGGTTGACGTGTGGGAGTCTCCTACCCTGCTTTCCTCTCTCCCTCTCTCTCAGGGCCTTTGCCAAGTATGGTTAAGTGGTGAGGAGCGAGCTGGAGGCACGTGCCTCCTCCCCACCGTGAGCTGAGGGGAGGACCAGAGGAGCTAGAGCACGGTCCCTGCCGCTGCGCAAGGGAGAGCTTTCTGGTCTCCCATGGAAGGGCGTGAGTACGAGTGCTGTTGACCTGTGCCTCCATGCCATGCCATGCCAGACGCTGCCTATGGGTAAGTTGATTGTCCCAAAGGACATGCAGCGGTCGTGGCGGCCATTGGACACCATTGAGTGTTGCGCGGACAGAGGTTGAGGTTGGAAGGGACTTCTGGAGACTTCTAATCTGATCTCCTGCTCCAAGGGGACTGGTGTCAAAGATGGTAGACCATGTTTCTCGGGGCTTTGTCCAGTTGAGTATGTGTTCTGCCCCCTCTTGATGCATCGTTTGGCATTGATGGACATCCCTTGGCTCCCAGGCAAACCTCAGGGCATAAAGGTGAAGGTAGCTCAAATGTGATCTAAACCAACTGAAGCAAAGCACTGCCTGGGCTTGCATGAGACCAGGTTGATGGTAGGTGTTCATCAGTGAGACCCAGGTTCACCCCAGAGCTTGAGCAGGCGTTCAAATGAGCTTTTCTGTGAAGAGCAGGCTCAGCTCCTGATCTCCTCAAAGCCTTTGTGTGACACCAGGTGCATCTCAGAGGGCTCCTCAGATGCCTCTCAGGGGGCTCTTTGCTGGTTGTTTTGCTGTAGGGTTGACATCCATCGCAAGGAGAATGCGGGCGCTGCTGAAAAACCCATCACCATCCATGCCACCCCAGAGGGGTGCTCTGAAGCGTGTCGCATGATCCTTGATATCATGCAGAAGGAGGCCGATGAAACTAAATCGTAAGTGGCCCTGGCTCAGTGAAATGGGTGGATTGGGTGGAAGGGAGGTAAATCAGGCATCCATGGAGAAGAAGCCATCTTTTGTCACCCCCTACCCCTTGAAGGGACTGCTGGCATTCGGAGTTTCAGGATAAGAGTCATGGGTCTGTTAAGAACTTATAACTTAGTAACTTCTCGGTGGTGTGGTTGACAATGCTGTCAAGAGCAGCAGCTCAAGCTGGTCTAAAGAGCATGTGGGCAAAACTGGAGAACAAAATCCCACGAAATACAGAACTGCTGTTGGACTTGGGAAGTCCTTGGGTTCCCATTCCCCAGAAGCTGAGGAGATAACAGTGGTGGAAAGTGGTGGTGGTACTGCTTCTTCCGCCATACTGTTCATACCCATTGCTGGAAATTGGTTTCTGGGCCAGATGGACCTTCAGATTTTATTATTTTAATCCATTTTAGAGCAGAAGAGATTCCCTTGAAAATCCTAGCACACAACAGTCTGGTGGGGAGGTTGATTGGCAAGGAAGGCCGCAACCTCAAGAAGATCGAGCAAGACACAGGCACAAAGATCACCATCTCCCCGTAAGTTCTGGTGAACACCAAGCCATCCCCCTCCATCCAACGTGGTAGAGGCAGTGCCAGAACCAGAAAAGAGAGCAGTTGAATCCTCCCGTACATGTTCCCTATCCTGGGTGGGCATTCCTCATCCCAGGCGTTGGGCAGGGAGAGGGCATTGTGGTTCCAAACTGTCTCAGGTGGGAACCCTCATCTTTTGAGTTTTCCTTTTGGTTTTTTTTTGACTTGAAAGAACCCATGTAATGTGTCTCTGGATTTCTCTGTGGGGTAGTTTGCAGGATTTAACCATTTATAACCCTGAGCGGACCATCACGGTGAAGGGCAGCACGGAGGCATGCTCCAATGCTGAAGTGGAGATCATGAAGAAGTTGCGAGAAGCCTACGAGAACGACGTGGTGGCCGTCAGTGTAAGCTCCCAGCCCTCCTGCCTGGGATGCCCTTGCATTGGAGCCACTGCTGAGTTGGCCAGAAGAAAATTGGTGGGGTTGTTGATTTGTTACAGCAAGGGTTGGCCCACACCCACCATGTCCACTCTATGTGGTGAGAAGCTCAAAAGCTCAGCTTGGCCTTTTACTCATTTTTCCATGTCTTTGCTTTCACAGCAACAAGCCAACCTGATCCCGGGATTGAATCTCAGTAGTTTGGGCATCTTCTCGACGGGGTTGTCCATGCTCCCATCCACCCCAAGGGCGCGAGGGGCGGCGGCGAGTGCTCCATACCACCAGTTTGCAGTAAGTGCAAGAGGCTTTAAGAGGACAAGGGATGAGTTCTTGGGGGTAGAGTGGTCTGTACATTCTCCTGCTGTAACTCTTGCCTATGGGTGGACATCATAGCTGTAGGAACCATCTCATGGGGAGCCTTGAACGAGAGCTCTGACTCTTGGCCATTTAGGGTCGATGCTTGAAGTGGAGAAGACAGTGAATACACATGGCTTGTCCCTCTTTGGATGTAGCTCACCGGGAAGATCAGCTATGTCCCCATGTTGTGCTGAGCTTAGTTTCACCTGCTTTTAAGGACTGGCTGTGTCCCAAGGATGTGATACTCTGAAGGTGGCTGGGGCAGCCCATGCTGATATTGGCATGGAAAAAACATATAGGTGGTCTTCAGTCCTGACCCGAAACCCACCACTGGGTTTTGATGGTGTGGAGTCGGTTGTGTCCTGTGGTCACAGTGGCCACATGAACCAGCTGGCATCGCTGCAGGGCATGTGGAGCGTGGTGTGATCGAGGATGAGCAGGGCACCCTGTGCAGCCATCAGCTTTGAACCCTGCCCTGGACCTGAAGGGTTGTGCTTGTGAAGAGCTGAGCTTCACCTGATTTTGTAGGCAAGGGTTTTCCTTTCTCCTGGGGCGCTGTGGCTGCTGAGACCTGGGGCAAAGTGAGCCTGAGAAGTTTCAAAACCACAGAGGCCAGGACAGTCCAGTGTTGGGAAGACGCATTGGCCAAAGTGCTGATGGGGGCAGTCCACCTCCAGCACCTGCAGAGCACCCTGAGGGTGCCCAGGCTCGGTGGCCTGCGTTGGCCTCTCCAAACACAACCGCTGAGATGCTTTGGCTGCATGGTGACCATCCCACGGGTTCATTTACTTTCCTGTTTTCTTTTCCTGGCGACGCCAGCAGCAGAGCGGTCGGAGGAGAACGGTGAGTGCCAGGCTGGTGGTGCGGAGGGGTTGGATGAGTGGGAGGTGTGTGGTGGCCCTGGAGGACACTGAGAGGATCAGCTGCAAAGAGGAGGATGCTCTGCTTTGCATCGGCCACCCAAGCAAACGACTTCTTGTGCGTGTGTTGGGGTGATGGAGAGGAGCTGCTGGGCAGCTCTCGTGAAACACAGTTGTTTTGTGTGGGAAGCTTCACCTCAAAGCTTTGCAATGGAGCCAACCTGAGGAATACAAGAGGAGACGTTGTCTCTGCCAGCACTTTTTGTAGTAAAAAAAAAAGGAGGAGGCAAAAAAGAAAACCTGACACGAAAGCAGCTGTTGCTGGTGCCAGGTGGTGTCCTCAGGGCTCCCTGGGGGGGCCAGTTGTTTTTAACATCTTTATGCATGGCTTAGATAAGGGCATTGAGTTTCCCCTTTGTCAGTTTGTAGATGACACCAAACTGGGTGAGAGTGTTGATGTGCTGGAGGGCAGGGAGGCTCTGCAGAGGGACCTGGACAGGCTGGATCCGTGGCCCAGGTCAATTGTATGTGGTTTAACAAGGCCGAGTGCCAGGTCCTGCTCTTGGGTCATAACCCCAGGCCTGGGGAAGAGCAGCTTGAAAGCTGCCCAGTGGAAAAGGACCTGGGGGTGTTGGTCAACAGCAGCTGAACAGGAGCCAGCAGTGGCCCAGGTGGCCAAGAAGGCCACCAGCATCCTGGTTTCAGTCTGCTATGGAGTGACCAGTAGGACCAGGGGGAAGTGGTCACCCCCCGGACTCAGTAGTGGTGAGGCCACACTTTGAATCCTGGGTTCAGTTTTGGCCCCTCACTCCAAGAAGGACATTGAGGAGCTGGAGCGCATCCAGAGAAGGGAACGGAGCTGGGGAAGGGTCTGGAGCCCAGGGGTTCTGGGAGCGGCTGAGGGAACTGGGGCTGTTTAGTCTGGAGAAGAGGAGGCTGAGGGGAGACCTCATTGCTCTCTGCAGCTCCCGGAAAGGAGGTTGTGA
Organism: Neomorphus geoffroyi; assembly: GCA_033558235.1. NCBI lineage: Eukaryota > Metazoa > Chordata > Aves > Cuculiformes > Neomorphidae > Neomorphus > Neomorphus geoffroyi. The sequence goes on along the minus strand of JAUMJM010000041.1, from coordinate 5,609,797 downwards.
TGAGGTGGGTGCTGGGCTCTGCTCCCAAGTAACAAGTGGTGGAATGAGAGGAAATGGCCTTAAGTTGCACCGAGGGAGGTTTAGATTGGGTATTGGGAGAAATGTCTTTCCTGACAGAGTGCTGAAGCACTGATAGAGGCTGCCCAGGGCCGTGGTGGAGCCTCCATCCCTGGAGAGGTTCAGAAAATATGTAGAGGAGGTGCTCAGAGATCTGTTTTAGTAGTGGACAGGTACATGGAATAATAGAATCACAGAATGGTTTGGATCGGAAGGGACCTTAAAGCCCATCCAGTTCCAACCTCCTGCCATGGGCAGAGACACCTCGCTCCAACAGACCCCCTTTCTGACCCTGTCCTCAGTAGGCCCTGGGGTCGGGGGCTGTAGAGCTTTAGAGACCTGGCAAGGATGGAGAATGGGGAAGGACATAATGAAAAGGAGGAGCTGGGGATGTGTGGTGCCCACCCTAGCTGTGAGGACCAGCTGGGCAGGAGAGGACACAATGGTACAGGAGACGTGGAACAGCCTGTGGCCAGAAGCAGAGAGTGGACAGGGGGAGCGTGAGCTCAGTGCAAGGAGGAGCAAAATGACCTCAGTACAGTGGATTTGGAGGGCCACGAGCGGGAGCAGCCTCTGCTGTCCCCAGGGGAGCTGTGTTACCTCCTCCTTCCAGTGTGCTTTGCAGGAAGCATCTGGTTGCTGTTGTCCTGATCCAGAGCAAAAGAGAGCTGTGTCTGCTGCCAGGAAAAATGTCTGATGTATTTGGGACATGGAGGCATTGAGGGGTTGGGTTGGGTTGAGTTGGGGTGCTGGCACACACTCCTTGCTTTTGAACACGGAGAAACCCCCTGCTTTTCCCTGTCCCTATCGCGGGTCCTGGGGAAGCGGCATCTTCAGCCTTCACTTTTTCTTCTCTTGGAACTGGAGAAGGGAAATGGTGTTTCAAATCCAAGCCAAACCAGAGGAGGTGCACAGGTCTCACCAAACCCCCACCTTCTCCATAGGGGACCCATGGTGGTTACAGCATGAGTTTGGCTTTCCAAGTGAGTTGGCTGCTCCAAAAGGCTGTAGGGTCCACTTTTCCTCTACAAATGCTGGCAGGACGCAGCCAGAAAAACAGCAACGGGGAGGGACTGGGGTGACTGGGAGGGACTGGGAGCCCCTGTCCCCGCTGTGCTGTGCTGCAGGTGCAGGATCCAGGCTGCAGCTTGCCCAGACGTACCCTCAGGTGCTCTCCAGGAGAGGTCGCAGGGGTTGTCCCAAAGTCCCTGCCAGGCTTGCAGTGGTGGCACTCTGCCCCACGTTAGGCTGGGGGTGGCTGAAAATGGGCTGGAAAGTTGGGGATGTCTCTGACCCTTATTTTCTGTCCTACCACAGAGCTCCTCAGCGTACCTCTCTGGTCTTTATGGAGCCCCCCCAGCCGGCACCTTCCCCCATCAACACCCCGTAAGTGCCCCAGCACACCTCCTCTGTGAGATCCATTGGAACAGGTCCTGAGGAGGCCACGAAGATGGTGGACTGCGAGCAGGGAGCTGGGAACAGAGTTGAGAGTGGAATGGGCTGAGAGAAGGAGCTGCTTCTCAGAGGGTGGTAGTCTAAAGTAGGCCACAGAGATGATCCGAGAGCTGGAGCACCTCTGCTATGAGGACAGGCTGGGAGAGTTGGGGTTGTTCAGCCTGGAGAAGAGAAGGCTGTGGGGAGACCTTAGAGCAGCCTCCCAGTACTGAAAGGGGCTCCAGGAAAGCTGGGGAGGGGCTTTTTCCAAGGGCCTGGAGTGACAGGATAAGGGAGAATAGCTGTAAATTGGAAGGGCAAGATTTAGATTAGACATTAGGAAGAAATTCTTCATACTGAAGATGGGGAGGCCCTGGCCCAGGTTGTCCAGAAAAGTCATGGCTGCCCCATCCCTGGAGGTGCTCAAGGCCAGATTGGATGGGACTTTGAGCCCCTGGATGCAGTGGGAGGTGTCTCTGCCCATGGCAGGGGGGTTGGAACTGGATGGGCTTTGAGGTCCCTTCCAGCTCAAACCATCCCATGGTTCTGGGAGTCTATGATCTTCCCTTGGGCACCTTGGGGGAGGGTGGGCAGCTGTCACCCTGGGGTGCTCACAGGGATCAGCTGCTCCCTGATCCTGCTGGTCCTCTGACTGTCTCTCTCTTCCGTGCCCTTGGCAGCTGCCAGAGCAGGAGGTGGTGAACCTGTTCATCCCGACGCAGGCGGTGGGGGCCATCATCGGGAAGAAGGGGCAGCACATCAAGCAACTGGCACGCTTTGCCGGCGCCTCCATCAAGGTAAGCAAAGTCCAGCGGGGCTCATCCTGGAAACTGGGCTTTGGCTTCTCCTTCCTGCTGCCAGATGCCAGAAATCTTGGGGAGCAGTTTTGGTTCCCAAATTAGAAGAAACCAAATCCTGCAACACCCTGGACATTGTCCCTGCTTGCTTGGAGTGCTTCTGCTTGGGAAGGGGATGCTCCTGCTGGAGGGATGTTGCTGCCTGAGAGGAGATGCTCCCACCTAGGGGTATGTCCCCTGCAGGGAAGGCCTCGCCAAAGCAGGGCCACCCTCACGCCCTTCTCCCCCACCTCTCTGCAGATCGCCCCAGCAGAAGGCCCTGAGGCCAGCGAGAGGATGGTGATCATCACGGGGCCGCCTGAGGCACAGTTCAAGGTGCGCATGATGGGGAACAGAGAGTTCTTGCTTAGTACCTTGGATTTGGTTCTGCTGGACATGGGCTAATCATCACCCTCGGGGAGGGGTACACAGTGGGCACCACCAGGACCCCTGCTTGCTGGGTTTAGTCATAGAATCACAGAATGGTTTAGGTCAGAAGGGACCTCAAAGCCGATCCAGTTCCAACCATCTGCTATGGGCAGGGACACCTCCCACTGGATCAGGAGGCTCAAAGCCCCATCCAACCTGGCCTTGAACACCTCCAGGAATAGGGCAGCCACCACTTCCCTGGCCAACCTCTGCGAGGGCCTCACCATTCTTTTGTCTCCTCCCCAGGCCCAGGGGCGAATATTTGGGAAGCTGAAAGAGGAAAACTTCTTTAACCCAAAAGAAGAAGTGAAGCTTGAAGCCCACATCAAGGTGCCTTCCTTCGCCGCCGGCCGCGTGATAGGCAAAGGTGGCAAAACGGTAGGTGGGGGGTGCTGGGATGCTCCCCTCTGCATCGGGGCTGCAGAGCTGGACATCACCCATCACCCCTGCTCACCTGGGGGGCAAAGTCTGGACCCCAGCAACAGCTGGACCCCAACCCCATGTCCTAGTGGTGGCTCTGGTCAGGTGGTGATTGTCCCAAACCTGGTGCCGAGTGCTGGCTCAGAGCCGGGAGCGGGGGCAACTGGCACTGAAAGATTATGGCTCTTCCACAGCCAAACCCAGGGCTCTGTCGTTTGCTCCAGGTGAACGAACTGCAAAACTTAACCAGTGCAGAAGTCATTGTGCCGCGAGACCAAACACCGGATGAGAATGAGGAGGTCGTCGTTAAAATCATTGGCCACTTCTTTGCCAGTCAGGTAAGATCTGGCTGTGGCTTTCCCAGTATTCCCTGATAGTTTAATCCACCAAGGAAAGCTGCTGGGGTTGCTGGCAGCCCCGAGCACGCAGCTCCCTGAGCATCCTGCTGCTCTGTTCTGGATGGGTCTTTTGTGCCCAGGACACCCTAAGGGTGTTTGGGAAGCTCTGCCCTGGCTGAAGTTAAGGATTGGCCTGATTTAGCTAAAAATGCATCTATGTAGTGGCAGCCAGGGTAGGAATTGGCTCCTTCCTGGCATGAGACCCCACGTGGCGCGCTGTGACCAGTTCTGGAGCCCTCAGCACAGGAAGGACATGGATCTGTTGGAGTGAGGCCAGAGGAGGAAATGCAGATATTCCAAGGTCTGGAACACTCCTGCTCTGAGAACAGGCTGGGAGAGTTGGGGTTGTTCAGCCTGGAGAAGAGAAGGCTGAGGGGAGACCTTGGAGCAGCCTCCCAGTACTGAAAGGGGCTCCCAGTGGGGAGCTCCCACAGGCACTCACATCCCACCTTGGGTGCCCATCCTACATCATTTTCCCCTGACTGCTTGAGCACCCCAAAATTTGGGCACTGGAAGGCATACAGCTTAAAGCCCTGCAGTGCTCTACTTATTTATGCATCCTTAATTATAGAATCAGAGAATCACTTGGTGAGAAAAGACCTTTGAGATCATCAAGTCCAACCGTACCTGTCCACTACTAAATCAGATCCCTGAGCACCTCATCTGCCCGGCTGTTAAACCCCTCCAGGGATGGGGACTCGACCACCTCCCTGGGCAGCCTCTGCCAGTGCCTGAGAACCCTTTTGGTGAAGAAATTTTTCCTGATGTCCCATCTGAACCTGCCCTGGTGCAACTTGAGGCCGTTTCCTCTCATCCTAGCACTTTTTACTTGAGAAGAGACCAGCACCCACCTCACCACAACCTCCTTTCAGGCAGTTGTAGACAGTGATGAGGTCTCCCCTCAGCCTCCTTTTCTCCATTTAAACAACCCCAGGTCCTTCAGCTGCCTCTCACAAGACTTGTTCTCCAGCCCCTTCCCCAGCTCCATTCCCTTCGCTGGACACGAATCACGTGCTGAGCCATGTGCTCATTCCATAATTAATATCTCGGAGCAGCGAGATGCTTGGTTGTGACAGGGGGAGCAACTGGTGGAGCCCACCCTGACCCCAGCTCTTGCTTCACCCCCCAGACTGCCCAGCGCAAGATCAGGGAGATCGTCCAGCAGGTGAAGCAGCAGGAGCACAAACACACTGCGGGAGCGCCGGCCTCGCAGCACAGCAAGTGAGGCTCCCGCCCAGCACCGCCCGATGAATGTAACCCCCCCAGGGATCCCCCCCAGCAGCTCAGGGGACCCAACCAAAGACTTCCCCAGAGCCCTGCACCCCGGGGCCAGGGCGCTGCCAGGATGCGGAGGGGTCTGGGGAGGTCTCTCTCCACCCCACGTCACCTCCCGACGCCATCCCTTTAGCTGGACTAACATAGGCAGAGAGAGTGAGAGAGGTTTTCATTCATTTTTAATTTCCCCAAAAGCCACCCGTTTTCCCCCGGGCGCGGCCGGAGGAGCTCACCCGGCGTGGGGGGCTGCACAGCGCGGCGCTCGAATGAATCTATCAATAACGGAACTAACGCCGGGGTTTAAGTTCTGTAAGAATTTTTGGATTTTAATTCTGTTTTGTTTTTTTTTTTTCATTTTGGGGTTGGGGGGGAGGTTTGGTTTTAGCACAAGCGGGGTTTTTGTAGATGTTTTAAGGAAAGGAGCTCGTCCATTGGTTCTCGCCAGTAGAGCAGAGATGTAGGAGTGCCAGCAGGAGAGGAAGGTGATGATGATATGAGTGTTAAAAAGCGATTTCTTAAGGGCTTTGAGAAGAGCAGTGCCTGTAGGAGCCAACAGAAGGGATACCGTCTCCTAAAAGAGGAATCTCTCTTTCCCACACCCTTTCCTCTTTGCTTCAGAGTCCAAACCCAGGGTTTGCACCCCTTCTGCCCCCCTGTTTCAGGCTGTTCCCTCTCTCTCCATCACTGCCCGACACAGCCACCATCCCCAACCAGGATGGGTAGCGCCAGCCCTGCTTCAGGCAGGCATCGGTGGGGAAGGATTGCAGGGAGAGGAGGGGAAAATGTGGGGGAAACCCCCAGATTGATAAGAGGTTGGGAAAACAACCAGCAAAATTGTTTTCAAATTCAAGCCCCCCGACGCCACAGGCGTATACGGATGCAAAAACTACCTCAGGTTTTCGTACCTCAGCACCTTGTGCTTGCGTTTCCCTTGTAGAGGTTTTTCTATGCCTTGTAAAACTGAGCGTTGGAGCAATTTTTTTTTATTTTTTTAATTAAAAAAAAGAAAAAAAAAAGAAAAAATGGGAGTTGGAAAAATGATCTCGACCAAGTCAGCTGCGAGGCGGGAGAAAGAAACCATCCCCGTGTCTTAGAGCTCTGCCCTAGTCTCCTTCTGCTCGCTGAGAGCCAGTGGCCAGTCCTTCGGAGGAAGCATGAGAAACGATTAAAAGGGAAATAAAAAAAGTAGAAAGAAAGAAAAAAAAAACCAAAAGGGGTGAAGCACGAGGAGGGAGGGGAGCAGTGCCGGAGCCACGGGCTGCGCCGTCGCGTTTTCCTCTACTGCAAAGTGTTCTGTGAAAAAACACCCACCGGCAACACCAAAAAAAGAGAAATAAATCCCGCTAACACGAGCCTGAGTGTGCCGTGCATTGTGGTCCTTGGAGTGCCTTGTGCTGGGGAGGGGCAAGCTGAGCGTGGGGTGGGGTGTCCACCCGGGGTCCCCCCATTTCCCCGCCTCCAGCACTGCTGGCTGAGGCCAGGGCTGGTGGAGATAAGGTGGGTGGAGAAGAGAAGGCTGCGGGGAGACCTTAGAGCAGCCTCCCAGTACTGAAAGGGGCTGCAGGAAAGCTGGGGAGGGCAGGGACTGGATGAGAGGGAATGGTTTTCAGCTGAAAGAGGGGAGATTGAGATGAGATCTTAGGAAGAAATATTTTCCTTTGAGGGTGGGGAGGCCCTGGTCCAGGTTGCCCAGAGCAGTGGTGGCTGCCCCCTCCCTGAAGGTGTCCAAGGCCAGGTTGGATGGGGCTTTGAGCCCCCTGATCCAGTGGGAGGTGTCCCTGCACATGGCAGGCTTCTGACCCAAGCCATTCTGTGATTGTATGGAATGTTAACACAGAGGTGACACGAAAGGTGACACTGTTCTTGCATCTGGGCTGTGTTTTAGCTTCGTTTTCCACAGTGCCCACCAGTTGGTGGCCTGGGCCGAAGTTTCCCCACCATTAAAGGCTGTACAAGCAGATCAGGTGTTTTTATTTTCAAAGGTAAAATCGAATTTGGACGAGAATGAGTTGTGTGTGGTTGCAGGAAGCAGCTTTGAGGATAAAAGTTAGCAAAACCAAGACGGCTGGAACCTCCGTAAAGGACAGCCCGCCAACACAACTGGCTGCTGAGTTTCAGAAGCCAGGTAGGTAAAAAAGAGCTGGAAATTCTTCTATCAGGAAGAAGGTGGCAGAGAGAGAATGTCTGTGTAGTGACCGCACTGCAGGGAAATGAGAGCACAACTCCACATCGGTGAAGCAGAGCTTCAGCCACACCCAGCGTCCGCTTTTGTGGAAAGTTAAGGACAGCCTGAGAAAACAAAGCTTTTTTCCTTTCAATTATTCACCCATTCCATGGGAAAGCCAGTGTTCCCGCTTAGTTATGTTCTTCCCATCTTCAGCTTGCAAATTCCGAGATGTTTCTAGCTAGCCAAGTTCCAGTTGTGTTTCTAAGGCTTTAGGAAGAGGGTGGAAGTCTCTGGGGAAGGAAGAGCCATGCCTTTGGCATCTCATACCCCCGGGATGGGCACACAGAACCCTTCTCAATGCAGAGGAAGCACGAGGGAACAGAGAGAGAGAGAAAGCATTTATTAAGACAAGCATAGGAATTATTTTTCCCTGGATAAACAACTCATTGCATATGACAGCTGAGCCATTAAACAGTCGTTAACCTTCTCCCCTGCTCTTTCACTCACTGCAGTGTGAAAAAAACCCCAATGAGCAATGACTAGTAAAGTCATTTGATTACTTGTTAGTTGATGCTTCTCTAGTCTTGTATGCAGCTGCTGACAAACTAACGACAAAGGTATTTACTTGATGGCCAACTTCAGCTGGCTGTGACACAGCTCAGCGGGGAGAGGAATGCAAAGCACTGTGAGCGGTCAAAACACGAGGCCCCTTAGCTGGTGGCATCTCTGATCCTTCTCAGCATCCTCACCCAGTGTCGGGGGTGTCCCCATTAGTTTTCATAACTTCCTCCAGCCTTAATTACGTCAGCTTAGGCAGGAACTAACATTATCCCCAAATCCACTGAAACCCGTTTCAAGAAGCAAACTGCCAGCCCCACAAGAAACCACAGCAGCAAATACCAACAACACAGCGCAAGGCCAGTTACACCACGAGTCCCTGTGTGAGCACCCAGCAAATCCCTTCTCCTTCTGAAGGACGAGGCAGGGGTTGCTGCTCAGTTCACTGGTGTAACTGGACTCATTTAAACTGCTTGGAGAAGCAGATTTGCCCCCACAGCTTTCTTGATGCACCTCAGTGCCTAAGGTTCTGGCAGTGGATACACAGACACAGAACTGCTCTGGTCAGCAACTAACACTCTCCTGGAGCCTTTGATCTCCGCACAGGAGAGCCAGTTCACCTTCTCTCCATGCTGAATGGTCAGCTTTGGTAAGACTCTAGCAGGTTCACTCGAAGCCACTTTGTTGAGCTTCCCATCTTTTCTGGTGGAAGCAAGTGCTTGGGCCTTCCTTCTCTGGAGGGATTTTGCTGGGCTTTTCTGCTGCTTTCCAACATCACTGCCGACATCCCAGAGCAAGACTTTGCCATCATTTCCTCCGGTCAACAGCCAGTATGCTCCTGGCAGAAAGAGAACCTGCGATACTCCCAGGCTGTGACCCTGGAACTCCAGCTCACGTTCAAACTTGGCACCGGTGACTCTGAATATCCTGATTTTACCATCTTGAGCTCCGCAGCCAAAGATGTTGCCGCACGATGCAACAGACAGGGAATGGGCAAGCGGCGGGTTAAAGAACTGGCCAGCTGACTGTGGGCTGTCGGCCTCTGTTTCCCACTCCTGCAGGTTTGTGATCCACATGGGGCGAGCTTTCTGCAGGTTCCACAGCATAACCTTGGAAAAGAAGGATGAATCAATAATCTGTTCATTCCTGATTTTGAATAAAATCAGCTCTTTCATTAACAGTAAAAAGAAAAGCAACCACAACTCTTGCTCTAGCAGAGCCAGGGCTGTGCGAGAGTGCAAGATGTGCTGTGAGGAGTGGTTGAACTTAAATGAGAAACCTTTTGGCACAATTCCCAAATGCTCATCCTGCCCCGCTCAGCAGAGTCAGTGACTCAGACCTTCAGACCATGAAATGGATGAAAATGCAGCGTGAGGCACTTTCACATTCACCTCAGCAGCAGTAACTGCATTATCAGATACTTAAAGGAGGGGCATGGAAAAGCTGGCAGCAGAGATCATTATCATCCTGAATTTCGGTTGTCTCTGCTATGTACTTGTCCCAAATAATCACTTCTGTGAACGTGTTTGAAAAATGGAGCAGCAAAAGGCAAACAACAGTTCAGGTCCTCAATTTCAAACAGGCACATTGGTACTTTTTTTATATCCAGTCAGTAGATATGGTTTCATAGAATCATAGAACAGTTTGGGTTGTAAGAGACCTTAAAGCCCATCATTCTTAGATGAAAGTCAGTATCCTAAAGGAGTAAGAATTTCCTAGTTTTGTACCATTTTACGACATTAAGACTGGCTTTAAGATGCATCATTTCACAAAGTGAAGTTGCCCAGAGCAGTGGTGGCTGCCCCATCCCTGGATGTGTTCAAGGCCAGGTTGGATGGGGCTTTGAGCCCCCTGATCCAGTGGGAGGTGTCCCTGCCCATGGCAGGGGGTTGGAACTGGATGGGCTTTGAGGTGCCTTCCAACCCAAACTATTCTATGATTCTATACCACCAGAACCGCAGAAGCCTGTGTAGAAGTGACAGTTTTCAATCTCAGCTAAACCAGGGATGTGGTCAGATCTCAATCACTGTAAAGAAATTACTGAAACCATCTGTTCTGGGCAACCAAGTTTGTCCACAGGACTCAAGACTCCATTAACTCCTCATATGTTTTTTCTCAGAACACTTCCACGAGTGGCATGCCACAAGGTTTGCAAAGGACAAGGTTTCCTCTTGACGAGGACAGAGAAGCATAAAAGGCAAAGAGTGTGAAACGCTTCCAACAGGTTAATCAGAACAAAGGCAAAATGATAAAAATGGCTTGTCCTTAGAGCTGGAAAGATACTTATCTACCTCTAGTAAGGTACTCTTGCTAACATCCTGTCTGCTCCAAGCATTTTGCATTTTCATAACCATCATCAGACATAACCAATCACTAGGAACAACTTCTGGCTTTGCTGGGTCCCACAGTAGAAGCTCACTTTTCACCGTGTTCTGATTTCCCCCTCCCCACTCACTTTTAGATTGTAAATATCAAGGAAGATAAAAACAGAGAGAACACCTTCTGAGCAAAAAAAAGGTGCAAACAGCCTCAACGCTTAGTTTCTTGGCCAAAACAACTTTGGAATAGTTAAGGAGCTCTCTGGTGTGTGCAGGCTGCACACCCACAGTCTAAGTGAAAGTCTTAGCTGCTCATTACACAGGTGGGGAGTCACCCTTTCGCTTCTCTAATAACCATCTACTTGTATGCAAATCACCTGCATGTCCAGTCCGCAGGAAACAAGGCTCTGAGGCCGCTGAGGTCGAAAGACGACAGAGGAGCAGATGTTCGAGTGTTTCAAGGACCGGATGACTTTCTTGTTTTCCAAGTCCATAACCTTTATTGCCCCTGAGTCATCTGCTGCAGCCAGCAAACTGTTGGTCTCGTTCACAGAGAGGGAGTTGATCTCTTCCTCGTTCACATGGAAGCGTTCAATAGGCTCCTTGAGGGATCGGACATCCAGCAAACTGATGATTTCTCCGTGGGAGGCATACAGCCTGGTGGGATGGCAGGGAGAGAACACCACGGAGGTCACGTCATCTGCCTCAGGGAGCTGGAGCTGCCCCACTGGAGTGCCTCCTCCATCCCAGAGCGTGAGCTCACCTTGCTCTGCACCAGAAGCCACCAGCCCTTCCGTGTTTACATTCAAGCACAATATAGAGGATGAATGTCCACCAGTCCATTTGACTGCCATGTTTCAAATGGCAAATTTGAAATTTCACCCCTCTGAAACAAACAAAAATAACCCTGGTGTTGGTCTCCTTGCAGCAGAAAACTCACCAAAGCCACAAGATTGTCCCGTTGACTGTAATGTGAACTACTCAAAACTCCAGTGTCTGATTAAAAGAGGCACCTCTACAGATCAGTACCCAAATGAAGCCTTGGCTCAAACAGCATCACCATCAGCCAGGACAGTGGCACAGGCACATGCACCTCTGCAGCACGTGGAGTAGATCTGCTTCTCTGATGTGGCTGCCTAGGCAAGAGCTGCTTCCTCAGCACACAGGGACACGGCCCGCCCAACAAAAGCAGGGCACGCTTCCTACTGGGATGTACTGGAAACAAGCAAGGGGAAGATGGCAAACAGGTAAAGCTTGTCTACAGAAAAGTCAGATTGTTCCCGCCAGGGTCAAGCACACACGGACATCTGCGGTTCACCCAGCTGCTGAGGTGCTGGGTCAGTCGTACCTACATCCGTTTGGAAAGCAGTCTCATAATACCTGGAGCAAGAAACCTGTGCTGGTGAGAGTGGGATAGACTGGTTAACACTGGAAGTGACTGACTTCATTATGATTTAAACCCATACATTTGTGTGAATAAATTTTAAACTATTGTGCACATGTACTTGGTGTTCCCGATGTGACTGGGGAACACTGAGGTATAAACGGATACACAGTGGCCTAAGAGAAGCGATACCAGTTTAAAGCAGGTAGTTCGTGAAATCATTGAGGTTGGAAAACACCTCTAAGCTCATCCAGTCCAACCGCCAGCCCAACTCCGCTGTGCCTACTAAACCATGGTCCAAAGTGCCACCTCCACACGTTTTTGAACCCCTTCAGTGATGGGAGACTCCACCACTGCCCTGGGCAGCTTCTGCCAGGGCTTCATCACTCCGTCAGGAAAGAAATGTTTCCTAATATCCAATCTAACCCCCACCCAGGCTCCAAACTCCTTGTTCAGATGAGCTCCAGCCTCTCAATGTCCTTCTTGGAGTGAGGGGGCCAAAACTTAACCCAGGATTCAAGGTGCAGTCACACCATGGCTGATCGAGGCCAAGATGCTGTTGGCCTTCTTGGCCACCTGGGCCACTGCTGGCTCATGTTTAGTTGCTGTCGACCAGCAAACCCAGGTCCATTTCCGCTGGGCAGCTTATCCAGCTGCTCTTTCCCAAGCTGGGAGCGCTGCATGGGGTTGTTGTGACCCAAATGCAGGACCTGTCACTGAGACTTGTTAAACCTCTTATAATTAACCTGGGTCCATGGATCCAGCCTGTCCAGGTCCCTCTGCAGAGCCTGGGCCCGTGGATCTATACTTCCTATGCAATCTTTTGGACTGGATGCTCTTAAAAGTCTTTTCCAACTTTAATGACTCCACGATTCCATGCAGTTTCTGCCAATCCCAGCCCAGGGAGCAGCTGAAACTCACTGATCCGACTGAGAAAACTCCAGTCCTGCTGATCAAACCCGTTGCAGACAGTGCTGGGCTCCTTGCCCACAGCTCGTGCCGTGAGTTCGCACCCGCAGGTTCCTCCACCTCTGTTTTGGGGGAGCTTTTGGGTTAGGATCCCAGCAACACAAAAGCACAAAGAGTTTTGGAGGGACTGCGGGGCAAGGAGAGCCGAGCAGGGCAGGCGCAGGCGGTAACGGAGCAATGGCTGTCCTGGCAGCAGCTCCGGCCACCGCGCCATGGCCTCCCTGCCTCCGATTTTAAGGGATTATTGGGCGAGAAGGGTTCTTTATGGCATTTTTACCATTTTGGGGGGTTGCACTGACTCCCTGTGCGATTGGTTGGACTATCCGGATGCTCTTGGCAACCCTAATGATTCCAAGCGAGTTCTGCCAATCCCTGGCCTGGGGAGCAGCTGGAATCATCCATCCCAAAAGGAAAGCGCCAGTCCCGCCGACTGAACCCATCGAGGACGGGGCTGGGCTCCTGTCCCACAACAGGAAAGCCCCGGAGAGTGTGTGGGGGGGAACACCCACGCCCGCCCCGCCCGCAGCGACCCCGGCCGCACCGCCTCACCTCCCGCCGCGCCGTCTCCCTCCGCGCCGCCTCGCTCCGCCCGCGCCTCGCTCCTCCCTCCGCGTCATCTCCCGCCGCACCGCCCCCTCCCCTCCCCAAAGGAGGCCAGAACCGCTGTGCTGTGAGGACAGGTTGGGGGCGTTGGGGATGTTCAGCCTGGAGAAGAGAAGGCTGAGGGGAGACCTTAGAGCAGCCTCCCAGTACTGAAAGGGGCCGCAGCAAAGCTGGGGAGGGGCTTTTTCCAAGGGCCTGGAGTGACAGGATGAGGGGAAATGGCTTTAAAATTGGAAGGGGAGTTTTAGATCGGACATTAGGAAAAAATTCTTCATGATGAGGGTGGGGAGGCCCTGGCCCAGGTTGCCCAGCGCAGTGGTGGCTGCCCCATCCCTGGAGGTGTTCAAGGCCAGGTTGGATGGGGCTTTGAGTTCCCTGATCCAGTGGGAGGTGTCCCTGTCCATGGCAGGGGGTTGGAACTGGATGGGCTTTGAGGTTCCTTCCAACCCAAACCATTCCATGGTTCTGCGATTCTCTCCACCGCCCCTCCCCTCTTCTCTCCCCTCCCTGCTTTCTTCCCTGTTCCTCTCCCTCCTCCTCCCTCCTCTCCTTCCCTTTTGCGTCATCTCCCTCCGCTCCGCTTCACCCCGCCCTCCGCACCGGCCCCCGGGCCGCCTCACTCCCCCTTCCCCCTCCCCCGCCGTGTCCCTCCGCGCAGGCGCGGGGCGGGGCGCGCGGCTGTCATGGCGGCTGCCCCCTCGCCGTGAGGGCCCGGGGCGCGGGCCCCGCCGCCGCCTGCGCTGTGTCCGGCGAGGGGAGGGCAGGGCAGGGCAGGGTGTGCGATGGCGGCGGGCCCCGGCGGGGCGGCGGGCGGCCCGGGCTGGCGGCTGCCGGGGCGGGTACTCGAGCTGGTGTTCTCGTACCTGGAGCTGCGGGAGCTGCGGAGCTGCGCGCTGGTCTGCAAGCTGTGGCACCGTGTCCTGCACGGCGACGAGAACAGCGAGGTGTGGCGCAGCCTGGCCGCCCGCTGCCTCGCCGAGGAGGCGCTGCGCACCGACATCCTCTGCAACGTGCCCACCTACAAGGGCAAGGTGCGCCCGGGACCCGGGGACCCCTCAGGGACATCCCCGCACCCCCCCCCCCCCCCCCCCCCAGCAGCGACTCTGCCCCTCAGGGATCCCCCAGACCCTTGGAGAGATCCCAGCCCCTCAGGGACCTCACCTCAGCAGCCCCCCCAGCCCCTCAGGGACATCCCCCCCCGAACCTCGGGTAGACCCCACCCCCTCAGGGAACCCCCCCTCAGCATCCCTCAGACCCTCAGGGAGACCCCCTCAGCATCCCTCAGCCCCTCAGGGAACCCCCCCTCAGCATCCCTCAGACCCTCAGGGAGACCCCCTCAGCAGCCCTCCACCCCCTCAGGGACCTCCCCATAGCAGCCCCCCTGGCACCTCAGGGACCCCTCCAGACCTTCGAGGTGAACCCAGCCCCTCAGGGACCCCCCTCACCAGCCCCCCAGCTGCTCAGCAGACCCCCAGTCCTTCAGGGACACCCCAGCTGCTCAGCCCACTCGCCTCTGGAAACCAAAGGTGGGAGCCTGACAAACCTGACAGGATTTTACCTCCTCCCACCCTCCTCCTCCCCCAGGTCCGTGCCTTCCACCACGCCTTCAGCACCAACGACTGCTCGAGGAACGTCTACATCAAGAAGAACGGCTTCACGCTGCACCGCAACCCCATCGCCCAGAGCACAGATGGGGCACGGACCAAGATTGGCTTCAGTGAGGGTCGCCACGCCTGGGAGGTGTGGTGGGAGGGCCCGCTGGGCACCGTGGCTGTCATCGGCATCGCCACGAAACGGGCGGCCATGCAGTGCCAGGGCTACGTGGCCCTGCTGGGGAGCGACGACCAGAGTTGGGGCTGGAACCTGGTGGACAATAACTTGCTGCATAACGGAGAGGTGAATGGCAGCTTCCCCCAGTGCAATAATGCGCCCAAATACCAGGTGAGTAGGGGTTGGCATGGGCTGGAAACTCTGCCGTGTCTGACAGCAGCTGGCTGTCAAGAACCTTCTCCCTCGCATGTCCTAGCTGTCTGCTGAATTAGTCCTAAATGCCCCCCTAAGAGTCTCTCTACCTTCCTTGCAGAAGGGAAATGCTTCTGCCTTGTGAGGCCTTTCTTGCCTTCGGTTATTGCTTCCTCAGGCTGCACCCACGTGTGGTGTTCCCTGCGCCCGACCCTCCGTTGTTTCCATGCTTGTATGTCAAATGTTGAGTGTGAAGCACGTGCTGTGGGTACTGTTTTTGAAATGAAAGCTGAAAAGACCATTGTCATCCTCTGCAGTAAGGACTTGCCCCGAGCCAGGCGGATACCTGTGGTGTTTTGCCCCTTGGTCGTACGTAGTGCTTCGGTTAGACTTGTCCTGCAGAAACCTGTGTCAGTGCTGAGTGCGGTGTGTTTGCTCGCTGGCAGCATTCCCATAGGTGACTTGACTAGGATGCTGGGATGGGATGTTGTTGTGGCTTGAACTAAAGCAGAGTTAATTTCTAACTTCAGCTCAGTCTTGTCTAAGAAACTTCATTGTCTGAGAGTTACCTGTGTGTTTTTCCGACAGTGTTTCTGTAGCAGTGGTAACACGTGGCACTGGGATGCAGAAAGGCCGTTGCTTATACTTATTCCTATAATAACCCAGACCCTCGTGGAGCTGTAAGGGAAAGGAGTGGGAAAGGGTGGCACCTGAAGGGACGGGCGGATAGGAGAGGTGCCTCCAAACTGACCAGCAGGGGATTCCATCGCATGGACGTCACAGTCGGGATAAAACTGAGGGATCACCAAGGTCAGACTCTCTTCTCCAAGATGGCCAGTGTCCAGTGAGGATCTCATCTGTCTGCCCTTATCCCAGATCTGTGCATTCCTGAATTCAATTCATGACCCTAGCTCCCTCCTAACCATGGAGCCTTTCCCTCATGTCTGCTCCGCAGCGTTTGTAGTGACCTAGAGTGATTGAGGAGGGGGGCGGGGTCATGATTTCATATGTGTATATATATATTTTCTTCATTATTATTATTTTCTTCATTATTATTATTTTCTTTATTTATTTTTCTTTATTATTATTTCATTAAAGCTGTTTTAGTTTAATTTCCAACCTGCAAGTCTTTTCCTTTCCTTTCCTTTCCCTTTTCCCTTTTCCTGGGGCAGGGAAGGGAATTGGGAGCCCACCTACTCAGTTTTAGCTGCTGAAATTGGCCAGGCCAGGGCTAAACTGTGGCGGGTGTGTGGGTAACTTCACGTGATTAAAGAACAAGTGCCCCTGCACCTTTTTGTCCCTATGGAAGTGTTTATCCTTGTTCCTCTGGCTGCTCACACAACTATGTTGTGGCTGCTGGGTTTCCTCACATTAACAGCTTAAGTTTGGGCGTTCTCCTGTCCATCTCGCAGTGCTGTGGCTTTGTCCAGGTGTTGGCTCATGTTTCAGTTGCGGTGAAGATCTCTGTAGCAGCTTGTGTCTGGTACTCCTAAACTTCACAGACAAGTTCAGCACCACGTATCTAATTCTGTCTGAAGGCTACACCTGCCGTTTTTGCAGTGACACCTAAAATCGGTGTAATTAAAGAGATTCAGCCCTTTTTCTGTCTGCACGTTCTCCAATGTGCAAATTGTGTCAGCGCTTTCCAGTCTTGACCTGTTGTGCTCGCTCCCTGCTGTCTTTGTCCAGGCTTTTCTGCAGCAGCAAGGTGAGGAAGGGTTTTGAAGCTGAGAGTGTCTGGCGAGAGCTCAGATCAGGGATCCTTTGAGGTGTTTTTTGTTTAGTAAGGCATGCACAGCAATCTGCTTGTAGAAAACAGACTCAAGGAATCAAACGTATGTGCTAGTGTCGGTGAGAAGGAAAATGTGTTGGGGCTGGCTAGTGAAGAATGGAAAGGCTGCACGGAAGGCGTCCTGCTGTGCCTGCCTCTAGTGTCTGGGACTTTGGATTGTGTCTCAGATTGTGTGCTGGATAAAGGCAGGGAACACCGCACATGCCTAGATCTGAACTCTTTCTTATGTTCCATGTTGGTGTCACTTGTGTGTGTGTGTATCTGTCGAAGGGTTTTCACACTTGGTTTGCCTAAACTTTGCTCTGTAATTTCCTCTGCCTTGGTGAAGGAATGTCTCTGTCAGTAGACAGAGTGTTATTTTCTTTGTGGCACTTACCTTTCCAAACCAAGTTTGTTGTTTTGAAATTACTCTTAGCAGAGCAGTTACTGCTCAGTGACACCCAAACAGAGTCCAGGTAACTTGGAGGCCATTACCAAGTTCCCAAAGCTCTGGGGTGTTATGAAGCACGTGGCATGAGGTCTGCTTGCTCCTCTCACAGGGTTCCTAGAAGGGTTACGTTTGTTGCCACATAGGTGGTTGGATCCAGCCTGTCCACTAGTAATGGGCAGCAGAGGTACTGGGATCCACATGCATTTGAGTGACATTGAGAATTCCCTGTCATAAAAGTAGAAGCCTAGAATCATGGAATGGTTTTGGGTTGGAAGGCACCTTAAAGCCCACACTGTTCCAACCCCCTGCCATGGACAGGGACACCTCCCACTGGACCAGACTGCTCAAGGCCCCATCCAACCTGGCCTTGAACATTTCCAGGGAAGAGGGAATCATAAGTAATGGAATCATGAGAAACAGGGAAGCCTTGCTTTAAAATGTCCTGCTGCCATGTGCATTATTTTTGTGTCTCCGTTTCAATATGCTGACTTTTTGTATGAATTTTTTTCTCATTCCTCCCTCCTGTCTCTGTTTCCAGATAGGTGAAAGGATTCGAGTGATCCTGGACATGGAAGACAAAACGCTAGCGTTTGAGAGGGGCTATGAGTTCCTAGGAGTTGCCTTCAGAGGACTGCCAAAAGTTTGCCTGTATCCAGCAGTGTCTGCCGTGTACGGTAACACGGAAGTGACTTTGGTCTACCTGGGAAAACCTCTGGATGGATGACATGGATTGTTCCATAGGGACATCGAGCGAAATGTGGATGCTTGGGAGGAGAAATCTGCGTGTTGGTTAGAGGGAAACGAGTATTAGAGGGAAAACAACAAAGCATGGCTGTTTGACCAAGAACCATCGAGGGAATCGTGAGGAGTTTTGAAGTGGAGCACCAGCCACACTTCAGGAATTGTGTTACATTTCCTCTTTCTATCAGGCCAGAAAAATCCTCAGGGCTGCAGTTGGTTGAGTGGGAAGCTGACACATGCATGTTGCAACAGATTTCATCGCTAAGGTGGCAGTGTGTGACCTCAAATATTTAAGAAAGGATTTGATATAAAACTGCTTGAGGAAATTACCCTGAGATTTGTACGTAGCGTGTTTTGTGAAAGACTCCTGTTTTAAACCTGCTTGTTCCTTCCCTTCCTTCCCTTCAGGCCAGCGTGGGTGCCAGCAGAGTGCGTGTCTGGCAGGGCTTTCTTTACAGTTTTTAATGCACGGAGAAGCCTGGTCTGTCTGGGCTGCCCTTCTCTGGTGTAACGATACAAAACGTGTGCAGCTATTTTTAAGCGTATTTTAAGGGTTGTATATATACACATTGAAAAGAACAGCTGAAAGAAAGGGTTTGCTTTATTCTAACTGGGACATCATTTCTTAAAGGGATAAAACCCTCACTACGTGGCATCAGAAAATGCACCGTGGACAGGCCTAGCGTTCATGTCGGTGTCATAAAGCGTTTTGGGGTGCTTTTGTTGAGTATGGTGCGACTCTGGGTCATTCTCCGTGAAAGTTTCCATCACTGTAGCCACAGTTTTGTTCTCTGTAGGAAATGCAAATGTTTTCCCCGTGAGTTTTCTTTCACCAAAATTTGCAGTCCCCTTTGGGAAAGGAAGGTTGATGCAGTGGTGAGCGCGTCATCCTTCCAACAGCAGAAATGCAGGCTTTTTAAAGGATTCTTACACTTTCTGATCACTGTTGCAAAATGTTTCAAAGTAATGAGGAACAAGCATTCTGTTTCAGAATTCAGACCTTATTTTCAGCTTTATTAGGCTTTAAGACCTGGCTGAACCATTCTTTAATGAAACAAAATCCCCCAGTACCCAAGTATTTACCTGCCTATTTTCAGTCAGGATGAGTAAAACTCTCTCCAGCCCTTTGATGGGGATTCTGGATCAGATTCAGTGTTGGGGCTTTCTGCTGGCACCGGTTTTCTCAACACCATGTGCAAACCCCCTGGTTGCCTTGGCGTACACAGGCCAGGAAACCCAGGGGTATGGTGAGGAGAGACTTTGTGGTGAAACCGCTTTCCTCGGAGGTTGGAAGGGCTGCAGGGAGCTCTGTTCACCCGTTGGCCCCACGGCTGGCTCTTGCCTCTGGTTTTTTGTTGGCTGGTGTTTCCCAGCACTGTCTGAACTATTTCAGAGCTGGGCATGCTTTTTGGAGAGGGAGAAGGAAATGTTTGTACAAGCTCTTTTTGCTTTATTTGCGCAAGAGAATGTGAATCGTGTCATATCAGACACTGGCAACTCTCTGAGCACAGAAGGGAGAGCAATTCCTTTCAGGCTATTGCTTATTTTCCCCCTGTTACTTGAATAACTCAAGGAGAGCGGTGCAAGTGGGTGGGTGAGGCTCCTGCTTCACTGCTGACGAGCTGTCCTTGGAGTGCTTTTTACCTAGGAGGGAACCACATTCCGCACTGGAACAGAGCGTCTGCGGGATTACCCCTGAAAAGGATTTAGAAGTATTTATTTGCTTTGTGTGGTGTTTATTGCTTAAAGGCAATGTCGAGGTCCGTTCCGCTTGGCTGCGTTAATGAAACAAAATATACAGTGAGAAATGAAGATGTTTTCAATGGTGCTGAGAGCAACCGAATAAATGAAGTGGGGTGGGCATATGAGTACCTTTTGGAGAAACCTGTTACAAGCATTGATTGTACTGGACTGTAACGTTTGTATCTGCATAGCTGAACCGTGGGGCATGGAGCAGGGAGAGAAAGGAAACAAACCCTGTCCAGCATCAGGAAACAAACGTGTCCCGAGATGAATGTATCCAAAGCGCCGTCCTGAAAGACGTGGCCGCTGCACTTGGTCGTGAATCCAATTAGATGCAAGTAAACCCTGAGAAATTCTGAGGAGTTTGATTCACAAAATAACACTGGTTTCCATTCTTCAGACTGCATCTTGCCCTATAAATAATCTCCCTCTAAATTAGAAATGCTGGAAGTTGAACATTCCTTAAGGGTGGGTTTGGGAGGGACTCACTTATGTAAGATTATAACTTATTCCTGGCGACCAATGCTGGCTGTACAAAATATTAAATAAACTGCTGTAATTCAGAAGGATCTGTTGGTGTGGATCGCTATGATGACGTCCCTGGTGTGGCTATACTTGAGGGTAGGGAGGCTCTCCAGAGGGACCTGGACAGGCTGGATCCGTGGGCCAAGGCTCTGCAGAGGGATCTGAACAGACTGGATTGATGGGTTGGGACCAACGGGATGAGGTTCAACCAGGCCAAGTGTCAGGTCCTGCACTTAGTCACAACAATCCCAGGCAACACTCAGGCTTGGGGAAGTGGTTGAAAGGTGCCTGGAGGAGAAGGACCTAGGGGTGTTGATTGATGCTGGCTGAACGTGAGCCAGCAGTGGCCCAGGTGGCCAAGAAGGCCTATGGCATCTTTGCGTGTATCAGAAACAGTGTGGCCAACAGGAGCAGGGAAGGGATCTTCCACTTCTACTCAGCACTGGTGAGGCCACACCTTGAATCCTGGGTTCAGTTTTGGGCCCCTCACTCCACGAAGGACATTGAGGGGCTGGAGCGCGTCCAGAGAAGGGAACAGAGCTGGGAAGGGGTCTGGAGCCCAGGGGTTCTGGGAGAGGCTGAGGGACCTGGGGCTGTTTATCCTGGAGAAGAGGAGGCTGAGGGGAGGCCTCATCGCTCTCTGCAGCTCCTTGAAAGGAGGTTGTGATGAGGTGGTTGTTGGGCTCTTCTCCCAAGTGAAAGGTGATAGGATGAGAGGAAACAACTTCAAGTTGCACCGGGAAAGTTTAGATCAGACATCAGGAAAAATTTCTTCACCAAAAGGGCTCTTGGGCACTGGCAGAGGCTGCCCAGGGAGGTGGTGGAGTCCCCATCCCTGGAGGGGTTTAACAGACGGGTAGGTGAGGTGCTCAGGGATCTGGTTTAGTAGTGGGCAGGTACGGTTGGACTTGATGATCTCCACGTTCTTTTCCAACAAAGCAATCCTATGATTCATGGGAAATATGGAATGACAGGTTGGAACACCAGGAAGAGGCAGGCGTTGAGCTGTGTGATTTGTTGTGTCGCTGCTTAGAAAGAGAGAGTGATGGGTGGTTAACAAGGACTGAAAATGGGTCTGGTAGCCATGGTTGGGGAATTGTGTCCTCTGAAACAGGGATGCCAATGTGTGGCAGTGTGGGAAAGCCTTTCCTGGCCACTGGAGGTCCTGTGGTGGGATCTGAGGTGGGGTGCTTGCTGCTGAGGCTGATGCACCAAGGGCCCCCCCTCCCAGGGCAGGCTTTGCTTTGGTTCTTCGGTGTTCCGTGTGGGAGTTCCGTATTTCATGGTGCTTTTAGGAAGAAGTAGGTGCTTTTAGGAAGAAGTTGAAGACTGTTGTGGTTGTGTGCTCCAAGGCACTGCCCAAACTCTGCACCAACAGTTTCCTTTTGAGCAGTGAACTATCTCATCTCTCTGTAAGCCGCTTCAAGAGCGCAAAGGTTTCATGCTGGCTCACCAAAACCATAGAGTCACCTTTTCGAGCCTGAAGGACTTCAGAGTTGGTGGAACAACCGTTTGCAGTGTTTTCCCTACCCTGACCAGCGATTTGACTGCTTCGGTCAGAGGGAAGGTCAATGATCAAAGCTTCTATAACAGAAATTAGTCGGATTCACAGGTCCTGGCTTCAGAATCCTTCAGGATACCTGCTACTTTTTGAGAAGTGAACATGTTGTTTGAATAAACCTCAGAATTCCATGTGGTTGTAAGTATGCTGTGAAAGCTGCTGGGACCGTAGCAGTCGGTCATCTGATCTGACCCAGGGAGACCTTAGAGCAGCCTCCCAGTACTGAAAGGGGCTCCTGGAAAGCTGGGGAGGGGCTCTTGGTCAGGGAGTGAAGGGATAGGACAATGGAGAATTGTTTTCAGCTGAAGAGAGGAGATTGAAGAGATGTTTTCCTGTGAGGGTGAGGAAGCCCTGCCACAGGTTGCCCAGAGAAAAGGTGGCTGCTCCATCCCTGGAAGTGTCCAGGCTGGATGGAGCTTTGAGCCCTCTGATCCAGTGGGAGGTGTCCCTGCCCATGGCAGGGGGTTGGAACTGGATGGCCTTTAAGGTCCCTTCCAACCTAAACCATTCCATGATTCTGTGGTGCTATGAAACCTGCCAGTGAGGGAATGGAAGCTGACCAAAATGCTTGTTGTGTGATACTTGGAATACTCCAGCTTTTCAGCCTCGGTCTATATTTTTGGGTTTTCTTTTGGTGTTTTTTTTTGTTTATGTGTTTGGGTTTTTTTAGTGCTGAGGTGGCAGAGAACATTTTTCTCATGTCTGATCCCATCTGACACTAGGCCTGGTGCAAGAGCAGAACTCCAGGGTAGGATCTCCTGCTTTGAAAATGGCCAAGATTTTTTATCTCATCTTTAGAGTATGATTTTGTCTTATTCCTGGGATAATAATTGCTGTCTGCAGCACTGGAGCAGAGTTTGAACAAACCTTTCACATTCCTGAGTCTCATTAATATGGATATAAGTTGTTTTTCCCTGTCAGCCTGTGGCCTGGAGTCTCACCCTACTGTGCGTTGCCTCCTGCGATGTGGCTTGTCTTTCCTGGCAGCGCACTGGCTGCTTTTCCCGGAGGGAGAAGAGAGACAGGAGGAGAAGACATCCTTTATTCATTGATGCATCCATCTGAACTCTCCCCCCTCTTGCACTCCTATGTTAATCCAGGTCTCAAACGGAACAGTGGAAGCCTGCTTTGAGTGCCTCCCAGGTACAGCTGCAGGGATGAGGTTTTGGATACAACAATGATGTCACCTTCATGTTAGAGTTTTTAAAAAAAGAACAGAGAAAATTGTATCCTTACACAACACAACATGCCCTGAGTGCAGGAGGGCACTCCAATATTCACGCCCCGCAGGCTGGCTTGGCTTTGCCACTTAGAATCTTAGAATCACTTGGTTGGAAAAGACCTTTGAGATCATCGAGTCCAACCGTACCTGTCCACTACTAAACCAGATCCTTTAGCACCTCATCCATCTATCTGTTAAACCCCTCCAGGGATGGGGATTCCCCCACCTCCCTGGGCAGCCTCTGCCAGTGCCTGAGAACCCTTTTGGTGAAGAAATTTTTCCTGATTGTCCCACAAGGATCACACGAGAAAGGATGGATGCTGAGCCCCAGGGCTGAAGACCAGGAAAAGGGAGTCTGGTTTGGGAATGCTCTGATGTGCTTCCAGCCCTGATGGTAATGTGCCTGGAGAAGAGTTGCGAGATGTTGGCAACAGAGATGTTGGCTCTCCGGCCTTGGGGGAAAGCGGGGTGGGATACGCTTCGCTCTGTACAGAGCTGAGAGAGTTTCACTTCCCTTCACGTTAATGACACAATTACTCACTTCTCTTAAGTGGAACAGCAGCAGGAAGGGAGGACGTGTGACTAGAGATAGGAGTTGTTCTTCTTGCTGCAATTTGCATTGCTGAATGATGTGATGGCAGTGAGTTGTCCATATCTTCTCCTGCTGACTTACAGACTCCACTCCTGACAGTTCTATGCTAAAAACTTGGATAAATGTGGTGGAGAGTGTGCTTTTAGTGCTTTTCTTGGTTTATTTTATTGTACAGCACAAAACTGAGATCAATTCAACCACATATGGCAACGCTGTGGGAAAAACTTGGGCAACGCTTTCAGGTCTAGGTGGAACCGAAGACCAAACTATAGATGTGAACCTCCCGGTTGTGGGGCTTTCCAGCTCTTGAGGAGATCTGGGAGGAAAGGTCAGTTGTCTTCTCTGGCTCTGAGCACTTTCTTCTCCTGGAGATGTATTACAGGCAGTTTTCCAGAGCATCTAGACTTATACTAGTGTCTACCTTGGACCTTGAGTCAGAAGGGAGTGGATGCACTTGGCTCCTAGTCGCTACAATGCTCTGCTGCTTCAGCATCTGATGCATCCTGCTGCACACTCTGCTCCAAAGACCGTGTGATCCGAACGCTCTGCTGCTCTCCAGGGAGGAGGTTTGCTTTGGCGTGGTGGTGGTGGTGGAAGCCTTATGCAGACCTCAAACCCCCAGCCTGGGAAAGGTGGCTGAGAGAAGGCTGCAAGAGGCGGCAGGAGTCTGGCCACAGGGTGGACTCGGCAGCGCGTGTGGGCGAACAGAGGGGGAAATGAGATCACTTCTGCGGCTCTCCCTTCTGCAGCCCGCTTCCTCCTCATTTACACCTCGCACGCTGTCCCATGTGGGAGATGGAAGGGTGATGATGACCGCGAGGAAGGAGCTGGCTGTGCTGGACCTGCCTGTAGGACAGGAACTGCAGTGCAGCCTTGCCCCTGGTGATGGGTTCTGGGAAGCGGCTGTGGCAGAGCTTCTGCCCAGCCCCGATCTTCCCTCCCAGCCCAGCCCAGCACTTTCAGAACAGGGTTTTGCTTTCTACTAAGACCGATTTCTGCCTTTCTTCTGAGGATACTTGCACTCCTTGGAGGGTCAAAATGATGGTTGTCTCTGAAAATAAGTCTCCTGTGGTGTCTAGATCCTTGGTTAAATGTCTTCCAAGCCCAAAGGTGGCATTTTCCCAATTACTCAAGCTGGAAGTTCACCTGGGTCCCTGCAGGCTTGTTGCACGTGGTCAGGCTTGGGGGGGTTAGTTCCTTCCCCTCCTCCCAGAGCTTGCGCAGCATCAGTGTCTGCAGGTGTCAGCAACCAACGTGTTATGGCAAAGACAAGCGAGCAACCCCCATGTTCTTGTCAGAGCAACCCAGAATTGATTCTGGGTTCAAAGAAGCCTTAGCTCTTCCCTCTTTCCATAGAAAACTTGGCAAGAGATAAAAGACTCCTGGTGGCTGAAAATGAAGGAGGAACGGTGAGCTTAGTTGTGGCCAAATGGGCAATCATAGACCTAGAGTGAGCCAGGAGCGTGGGTGCTGCTGGAAAGGGAGCTGGAGCAGGATGCTCTTGCTCCAGGAGGTTCCCAGGCACAAGTGAAACCAGAGCCTGAGGCTGTAGCATGGTGACTGTGTCAGTACTAGCATATGTGTTCCCTTGGAAGAAGACCAAGCATGGCTGGGTAAACAGGCAGGCAGGTTGTTTGGCTGCTAGTGGTGGTGTTGTGGGGGGGGGGGGGGGGGGGGGGGCAGAGAAGATTTGGAAGCTCATTATAAATTGCTGATTTCCGTCTCTTGGTTTGCCCTGCAAGAAATACACTGGGGGAAGCGGTGCTTCTGAAGGCTTCCAGCACTGAAAGGGGCTCCAGGAAATCTGGGCAGGAGCTTTTGATGAGGGAGTGCAGGGACAGGATGAGGGGGAAGAGTTTTGAACTGAAAGAGAGGAGATTGAGATGAGATCTTAGGAAGAAATGTTCTCCTGTGAGGGTGGGGAGGCCCAGAGAAGTGGTGGCTGCCCCATCCCTGGAGGTGTTCAAGGCCAGGTTGGATGGGGCTTTGACCACCCTCATCCAGTGGGAGGTGTCCCTGCCCATGGCAGGGGGTTGGAACTGGATGGGCTTTGAGATCTCTTCCAACCCAAACCATTCTATGATTCTATAAAACAACCCCTCAGAGCACACATCTCATCCTCACTGGGAGGGCTGGGTGGGGACCTGATGCTGCTGGAGAGGAAGAGGAGGGGAGCAAGCAGCAGCTTTGGGATGTTTTCAAAACCATGTGGCTGCAGGATGTGGGGGAAGTGTGAAATGCAGCAGTGCTGCTGGCTGCCCCAGCGTGGGGTGGGGAGCTCAATGGGGAGCAGCCCTGTGGTGCGGCTGCTTGCCAGGGAGGACCGTTTGGGCAAAACACAGCCGGGTGGCATGTGGGTTCTCCCACCCTGCAATGCCCCATCAGAAGGCACCTTTGCTGCTGGAGAAAGGGCATTATTCTGGGTTGGCTTTTGTTGGCCAAAGTGGTGGGCAGGGAGTGAAACCTGGGATGAAGCCTGAGATGAAGCACGTTGCTTTCTCTTCCAGCTCCTCCTAGGCTTCGTGGAGGAATCTGGTTTGACCCTTGGGGCATCACTTTCTCTGGTGGAATCGCAAAAAAGAATCTCATGGGAAGGTCTCCCAGGAGCCTGCAGATCACACAAGAGTGTGGTATCATCACAGGTGAGGATGCTTGAGTTTTATGGCTTCAGAGCTTCCCAGCCCTGGGATGACTCTCTGCTGGCTCCTGCCTCTCTAAGCATCAGAGAAGGGGTTCTCACGTGGGTTGGGCTCGTGGCAGGATTTTGGGGATGTGGAGTGGGGCTGAAATAATCAGCAATCATCAGTCCTTTATATGACCTCAAGCGACACCACGGGAATTTGTCCCTGCTGTGAAGGTTCTGCCATCTGTTCTGGTTCACTTGGATGAGGAGTGCTTCTCTCTCTTCCTTCTTGATTTTTATACTTCAGACTTCCTTGAAATTGGAGGAAATGAAACCACAGGGTGTTTTGGTGAGTGACATGGGAGAGTTCAATCTCCTTCCAGAGAAGAAACAAGATGTAGGGTGGAGGCAGAGAAAATACCCCCCCAGTCCCTGGCTTCAGGATTTGGGGGGCTTTTGCTCTGGCAAGGGGGGGTGACCCTGGCTGGGAGGTTCCTTGTGGAGTTCCTGGTGTGCTGCAATGAAATGGTTCATCTCCCAGCTGCTCCAAAAGGTCCTGTTGGCACCAGTGCCTGGAACATAGAGCCCAGACACTGTAGGGAGGTACCAGCTGATCCCGCCACCCAGGATCCTGAATTCTTTCTTGTTTCCAGCTGGGTAGATCCAAGCAAACTGGTTTCCCCCTCAGCAGCTGGATTTGATGTGGATTTGGGAGGGCATACAGACCCCGGGAGAGGGCAGCCATGGGGTGGGGAGGGAGACAGAGAGCAGGTGTAGATGGAGGAAGGGAACCACCCTGTCCATGTTGCCTTGAAAATGTGGATTTTTGTCTTTCTCTGCCCCAGCAGCTGTGGGAAAAGCCTTTTTTTGCCAACTTTGACATAGGAATTTGCATGTGGGAGGTCCCTGTGTGTAGATGGGTCTGACTAGCATGCTGGGTGCTGGGTTTTCTGAAATTCTAAGCAGTGCCAGGAGATCTAAAGGACCTGAGCATCCTGAATCTCTCCTAGAGAATGAGAAAGGCTGGGCACTGGTGTCCCCAAGAATCTGGGCACATGTTAATGACTTTAAATTGGAAGGGAGAAGATTTAGGTTAGACATTAGGAAGAAATTCTTCACGCTGAGGGTGGGGAGGCCCTGGCCCAGGTTGCCCAGAGAAGTGGTGGCTGCCCCATCCCTGGAGGTGTTCAAGGCCAGGTTGGAATGGGCTTTGAGCCCCCTGATCCAGTGGGAGGTGTCCCTGCCCATGGCAGGGGGTTGGAACTGGATGGGCTTTGAGCTCCCTTCCAACCCAAACCATTCCATTCCAGGAAAACATTTCTTCCTAAGATCTCATCTCAATCTCCCCTCTTGCAGCTGAAAACCGTTCCCCCTCATCCTATCCCTGCACTCCCTGATCAAGAGCCCCTCCCCACATTTCCTGGAGCCCCTTTCAGTACTGGGAGGCTGCTCTAAGGTCTCCCTGCAGCCTTCTCTTCTCCAGGGTGAACAACCCCAACTCTCCCAGCCTGTCCTTGTACAGGAGGTGCTCCAGCCCTTGGATCATCTCTGTGGCCTCTTCTGGACTCACTGCAACAGCTCCATGTCCTTCCTGTGCTGAGGACTCCAGAACTGGATGCAGGGCTCCAGGGTGCATCCCCACACCCTGGCCCCTGTGGTTCCTCCTTGCTGAGGAGCCGTTTGCGAGTGCATGACCCGGGCTGCAAGTGCTGAGATCAGTAAGTGAAGAGCCTGGCCGCGCTCTCTGCCTCCATGTGACTGCAGTTTCCGTTCACTCCTTCCGCAAAGGCTATATTAGAGCTAAACGAGAAACCAGGTGGGAGAGAAGCCCAGGAGGGTCCCACCAACCCTTAGCCCCAAGAGCCCCCTGAGCGCAGCTGGGCTGGCCGTGGCTGCAGGATGAGCTGCGGTGAACCCCACGCGCCGCCCCACGCGGTGAGTACCTGCCCCCCGATACCTTTGCTGGAAGGGAAATTCTGCTGAGGGGTTTTGCGGGGCCCCCCTCACCAGTTTGAAGCCCTGTGGCAGCTGCTCATTGCTCGTGTCTGCGCTTGCGAGAGCAGTGGCTGCGTGGGCCGGTGGTGAGGCTGCGTGCGCCGTGGCGAGCATCCTGGGTCCTCCCAAACCCCTTGCTTGTGGGTTTCTCTGTGGGGCTCTGGGCTGGGGTTTCCTGCTGGTGGTCTCCATCCCTGTGGCCCCAGGGAGGAGCACTGGAAGATGGAGGATCTTCTGCTGCTGGGGAGGCCAGTGCCAGGCAGCAAAGAAAGGCTGACCTGGATGAAGGAAAGCCTGAACTTCTGCCGAGGTGTTCAAGGGCAGATGGCAAGCTGGAGACAAAGTCCCCATGTTTTGGGTGCAGTGAGGACACAGCAGAGTCCCTCTATTGCCACCGCACATGGGCACGAGGCTCTTGCTGTTGGCAAAGGGCTTGGGAGGGTTCAAGCTGCTCTGCCTCAGCTCCACCCTGGGGAAGGGAGGCTTCCTCTCCATCCTACCAGATACATTCAAAGCAGTGGGACCAGTAGGCCAACAGAGGGGAAGGACATGGACCTGCTGGAGCAAGTCCAGAGGAGGCCACGGAGATGACCCCAGGGCTGGAGCACCTCTGCTATGAGGACAGGCTGAGAGAGTTGGGGTTGTCCAGTCTGGAGAAGAGAAGGCTGCGGGGAGACCTTAGAGCAGCCTCCCAGGACTGAAAGGGGCTCCAGGAAATCTAGGGAAGGGCTCTTAATCAGGGATGTCCAGAGAGAACAAGGGAGAACAAGGGAGAATGGTTTTCAGCTGCAAGAGGGGAGATTGAGATGAGATTTTAGGAAGAAATATTTTGCTGTGAGGGTGTGGAGGCCCTGGCACAGGTTGCCCAGGGAGAAGTGGTGGCTGCCCCATCCCTGGAGGTGTTACAGGCCAGGTTGGATGGGGCTCTGAGCCCCCGATCCAGTGAGAGGTGTCCCTGCCCATGGCAGGGGGGTGGAACTGGATGGGCTTTGAGGTTCCTTCCTACCCAAACCATTCTGTGATTCTATAAATAAATGCTGTTTTGATAAGACATCATCTTCACACTTTTTGCTGTCCCAGGCTGTGTCCTCTGTGAGCTGTGCACCTCCGGCTACCTGGGCTGCCAAAAATACCCCCCTCATTTATTCTTCAAGCCCTGGCAGTTATGAAAAGCTGCTCATTTGCCTGAGGTTCTGCTTTTCCCCAGATGCAAATACCATCCGCTCTGGTTCTACCACGTTAGTAACGGGGCACCTCACACTGGAAAGCCTCTTCTTCCCCAGGAGGTGCTCCAGCAGGGACGGGTGCTGGAGTGGACTCAGTGGTGGCAGGGTCAATGTCCCCTGGGGCAGCGATTGGCACCAGAGAGGGGGCCTGCAAGACCTGGCAGGGGGGAAGGCTCTACTCGATGGTCGTGGTTCAGTGGTGACTGCGAGCAGCTGTGCAGCACTGACCGTGCCTTCCCCATGTGCAGGGTTCGGGTTGTCGTTGCCCAAGCTCTCCAGGTTCTCCTTGGTGGACCCTTATGAGGGCTCCAGCAGGGGCTGTTAGAATCATGGAATGGTTTCGGTTGGAAGGGACCTCAAAGCCCACCCAGTTACCCCCCCCTGCCATGGGCAGGGACACCTCCCACTGGATCAGGGGGCTCAAAGCCCCATCCAACCTGACCTTGAACACCTCCAGGGATGGGGCAGACACCACTTCTCTGGGCAACCTCGGGACAACTCTTTGTTGTTTCACTGTGGCCAGCTCATAGTGGCCTGGGTCTCGTGAAGCATGGTGGCCACCACTATGTTGTGTTGGAAGCCCATCACCTCTGGGTGCTCCTGGGACAGCGACGGGAGCTGTGCACTCGCCTGCAAGCAGCAGCCATGGGCAGAGGGCTGGACATGCACAAGGATCATCACTGCCACGATGGGCTCCTTGGGGAAACCTAGGCCTTTCAGGATGAGTGGTTTGCAGCTTTCAACCTTCTCACCTCTGTCTCCTCCGCAGGACTGCTGCTGCTGAGATGGAGGCCCCGTTCCCTGGTCTGTCCCTGCTTCTGGTCCTCCTGGCAGTGGGATGGGAAAGCGGCGTAGCCACAGCCTGGGCAGTATCTCTGGGTGGCTGCAAGGCCGTAAGTCTTCTCTTGCAAACCCTCACCCTTCTGACTGCTTGATCCTGCCCTGCAAAGCCCAGGAGACTCAGCATCTCCAGACCTATCCCTTCCAGCTACTGGCTTAGCTAAGGAGTTGGCCAGGGCATTGAGGCTTCATAGAGCCACCTTCTCTGTCCTCACTCTGCTCCCCAGACTTCTCCCTCCTCATCTCTCCACACCTCCCACCTCTCAGAGCAGCGTTATGTATCCACTTCTTGCTTTAGGTGCAGAGCACTGTGGACTGCACTGGGAGATGGATGATCTCTGTGCCAGGAAACCTTCGAGGTGACACTGAGGAGCTGTTGCTTGATGACAACACTATCCAGGTTCTAGGCAATGCCTCTCTGCTCTCCTACCACCAGCTGCGGTGTCTCAGCATGACCAAGAACCGGCTGGAGTTCATTGAGCCCGGTGCCTTCCTCAGCTCCCAAGGCCTCCATGTGCTCTCCTTGGCAGACAATCTCCTCTTCACCAACTACTCGCTGACAGCAGCCGCTCTTTCTGCTCTACCAGCCTTGAGGACACTGGATCTAGCTGGAAACCACCTCACTGAGGACATGGTATCGGTTTTGGTCTGGAATCTGTCTTCCTTGAAATCCTTGTCCGTGGCCAGGAACATGATCATGAGGCTGGACTCATCCATCTTTGTGAACCTGACACAGCTGTTGGAGCTGAACCTGGAGAAGAACTACATCTTTGAGATTGACCAAGCTTTTGAAGGGCTGCAGAGGCTGCAGAGGCTCAATGTAGCTTACAACTACCTCCCATGCGTAGTGGAGTTCGGTCTAACACAGCTCAGGGTGCTCAATGTCAGCCACAATGTCATTGAGTGGTTTCTGGCCCTGGAAACTGACGACCTCTTTGAGCTGGAGGTGCTGGACCTGTCCCACAATCGCCTCCTCTTCTTCCCTGTGTTGCCCCGGCAGAGCAAGCTTCACTCCTTGCTGCTGAAGGACAATGAGATGAGCTTCTACCAGCGTCTCCCCAATGGCACGTCCCTGGCCAACGTCACTGTGCAGTTCCTGCTCATTGATGGCAACTCCACCAACGTCACGACAGTCAGCCTCTGGGACGAGATCTGCCACAGCAACCTCTCCTCCCTGCGCCTCTTGGACATGAGCCAGAACCAGGTCTGGTACCTGCCAGAGGGCTTCCTGGCCCAGATGCCCTCCCTGACCCAACTGAAGCTGAACCAGAACTGCCTGGAGACATTTCACCTGTTGGAAGGGGACCCCTTGGACATGCTGATGGAGCTGGACCTCAGCCAGAACCAGCTGGCAGAGCTGGGGGCAGAGGTGTGTGGTGGGGATGTCCTGCCCAACCTGCAGCTCTTGAACCTCAGCTCCAACAGGCTGCAGACGGTTCCTCCCAGGCTTTTCACCCACACCAGGAAGATCACTACCGTAGACCTCAGCCGCAACCGGGTCGACCTCTGTCCCCAGCCAGCTGTGGCAGGTGATGCAGAGAGTCTCCCCTGTGTGGACATCAGGGGTGTCAAGACCTTGACCCATCTCTCCTTGGCCGGCTGTGGTCTGCAGGGACTGGGGGGCCGCCCCTTCCAGGGGACATCACTGATCCATTTAGACCTCTCTGACAACCACCAAGCACTGTCTGGGGACCTGGAGTGGCTGCAGGACCTTGCTTTGACGTTGCAGGTGTTGTTTCTGAGGAACATCAGCCTCTTCTCCACTGCCGTAGACTTCTCTGGCCTCAACAGCCTTGTGCGCTTGGACCTTTCGGGGAACTCATTGACTGTCTTCCCCACCTCTCTGGGTGTCCTGAAACTGCACAGCCTGGACCTGCGGGACAACTGCCTCCCGGCTCTGCCATTGGACGTGGTGCGGACACCACTGGGGAAGAGCCTGCAGGAAGTCTACCTCAGCCGCAACCCCTACAACTGCTGCACGCTGGGCTGGTGGGATGCCTTGCAGCGGGTCGAGGGCTTGCGCATCCCCGACGGGCGGGAGGTGACCTGCAGCTTCGCCTCCCGCACGCTGAGCCCCAGGGCGCTGCCCGAGCCTGTTGTACAGAGCTGCCGCTGGCAGACAGCTGACATGGCGCTCCTCTACCTGGTGCTGGCCCTGCCCACCTGCCTGACGCTCCTAGTGGCCTTTGCTGTCATCTTCCTCACGCTTAAGGAGAAGCTGCTAAAAATGGTGAAAAGCCAGTGTGGTATGTCCAGCACTTACTGATGGCCAGGGCAGAAGGAGGAGGAATGGCTCAGGAGCTGTGAATGGGAGCGAGTGGTCAATAACCCCTCTGAGTGGCTGAGAGGGACACTTGATGGATGGAGGACCAAGAGGTGCAAGGAGAGCTGCTCTTCTGGCTATGGATGGAGAAGGGTACTTGGTGTGCAGGGTCGTGGCCAGTAAAAGAGACGGGGCCATGCTGGGCATCCTGAAGGGCCACATCTTCTGCAGAAAACTTCAGCTGATGCTGGTGAGAGCCAAGCAGATGTGACACCGAACACTCTTGGCAAAAGGGACATGGACAGTTGCCTTTCAAGTACTGTGTTTTGTCCCACTTCAGGCAGATTCTTTTATTTATGACAGCAGCCCTGAAGAAAAGGACTTGGAGTGCTGGGCAATGAGAAGCTCAACCAAGGCTGGCAACGTGCGCTCACAGCCCAGAAAGCCAACGGTGTCATGGGCTGCATCCAAAGCAGTGAGACCAGTAGAGCGAGGGAGGGGATTCTGCCCCTCTGCTCTGCTCTGGTGAGACCCCACCTGGAGCCCTGTGTCCAGTTCAGGAGCCCTCAGAACAGGAAGGACACAGAGCTGTTGGAGCGAGTCTAGAGGAAGCCACGGAGATGACCCCATCTGAGGACAGGCTGACAGAGTTGGGGTTGTTCAGCCTGGAGAAAAGAAGGCGCCAGGGAGACCTTAGAGCAGCCTCCCAGTACTGAAAGGGGCTCCAGGAAAGCTGGGGAGGGGCTCTTGTTCAGAGAGTGCAGGGATAGGATGAGGGGGAACAGTTTTCAGCTGCAAGAGGGGAGACTGAGATGAGATCTTAGGAAGAAATGTTTTCCTGTGAGGGTGGGGAGGCCCTGGCACAGGTTGCCCAGAGAAGTGGTGGCTGCCCCATCCCTGGAGGTGTTCAAGGCCAGGTTGGATGGGGCTTGGAGCCCCCTGATCCAGTAGGAGGTGTCCCTGTCCATGGCAGGGGATTGGAACTGGATGGGCTTTAAGGTCCCTTCCAACCCAAACCATTCCATGATATTCTATTATTTATCTACCCTGCAGCAAACTCTCTGCTCCAAAGCATCCTCCATCTCTGCTTCCAGCCTCCATGGATTGTCCGGGGCCTGAGCCAGGGTCTCTGGGAAGCTGAGGAGAAGGGTCTCTGTGGCTGCCATCTCCCATGCCGTGTTGCCTGCAGTGGCTGCTGGCACCAGCAAACTCTTGGCAGCCCTGGGCACGCACCCGTGTGTGTGTGCTGATAAAACAGGCGTTGTCAGCAGGGCTGAAAGACACGTTTTGTGGTGTTGCTGCTGCGTTACTGGTGATCCTGGCCAGAAGAGCCCATCCAAAACAGCCCAAGCTGCAACAATGTGAAATATTGACTAAAAGAGAGGAGAATAAATTATATAAGTGGGAATATTTTACCATCATTTTTTTCTTCTTGAGCAACTGCTGGGTTAAACAGATGCAAAGGAGATAAAGAGCAAGCCTTCCTCCTTGTTGCGCAAGCTCTGCTCTCGTGGGCTGAGGTGGGTTCCTCCACCTAGCTCCGGTTGCAGGATGGACCGGCTCTCCTGGACCAGCAGCGCTACCTGAGGAAGTGCGGCATTGTTCCTCAGAGGGTTCCTGTGGGTGGAAAGGAGAAGTGAGGGTGGTTTGTACTCACTCCAAAGCCCTGCTGAGAACCAGAGCAGCTTTGTTCCTGTGGCATTGGGATGTCTCCAATGAAATGTGTGTCTGAGTTGAATGGAAACATGGGATGTGGGAAAGAAGCAAGTGGTGGTGCCAGTACTGGTGTGATGGGGACTCGTCTTTGCCTGAACTCAAATGAGCTCAAGGTGGCGATGTCGGGTATTGCTGGGGCCTTGAGACCCACTGGCCAGCCCCATGTCTCTCAGATTCACACTGGGGTTGTCCCAGGACATGGTGAAAGGAGATGCCCAAGGCTGGCACGGAGCTGGGGGTGATGCCAGGGGGCAGCAGGAGCCAAGGAGACCCCACCTGGAGTACTGTGTTCAGTTCTGGAATCCCCAATGTAAGACAGATATGGAACTGCTGGAACAGGTCCAGAGGAGGCCACGAAGATGATCCAAGGGCTGGAACACCTCTGCTCTGAGGACAGGCTGAGAGAGTTGGGGTTGTTCAGCCTGGAGAAGAGAAGGCTGTGGGGAGACCTTAAAGCAGCCTCCCAGTACTGAAAGAGGCTCCAGAAAAGCTGGGGAGGGACTTTTTACAAGGACCTGGAGTGACAGGACGAGGGGGAATGGCTTTAAATTGGAAGGGGGAAGATTTAGATTGGACATTAGGAAGAAATTCTTCACGATGAGGGGGGGGAAGCCCTGGCATAGGTTGCCTAGGGAATTGTTGGCCCCATCCCTGGAGGTGTTCAAGGCCAGATTGGATGGGGTTTTGAGCACCCTGATCCAGTAGGAGATGCCCCTGCCCATAGCAGGGGGTTGGAACTGGGTGGGCTTTGAGGTCCCTTCTGACCCAACCCATTCAATGAGTCCATCATTTCAGCAAGAAACAACATCTCAGGTACACAACAAAGCTTTACCACTGCTTTCAAAACACAAGGATTTACCATGTCACTGCCAGATGACGCTGAACGGAAATCATAGCTGGTGAGGCTCTTGGCCAACACTGACTGAGAAATAAATGAATGAAAAAGTAAATAAATTAAAATTATTTAGGCACTCCTACAAAGGAAAAAAACTGAAAACACTCATTGAATTCATCTGCTCAGATGCCATTTCATCAAGTTTGGCTTCCCCAGCAAAGTTCACTTAAACCTGGAGGTGCCACAGCTCCTCAGGCCCTGAGTTCTTTGAGCCAATGGAGTGTGCATTGATGGCACGAGCTGAGAAAGATGCAGCAGAATCCGTGTGCTGACGGCATTCTCTCTGTCAGGACCACCAGATCCCATCCAAGACACCTTTGTCTGGATTCAGATTTCTTCACCTGACTCCACGTCCCAGCCACAGGACTCCAGCTGCTCATCCTGTGGAAACTCAACCTCAACATCGTAGATGAAATCTGGGTCATCCTTCTTCTTCCTGTTCTTTTCAAAGAGCTCATCCATGATGCTCTTCCTTTTGGCTAGTTCCATGTCATCCAGTTTGTTCATATCCTCTTCTGGGTCAATGGTCTCTTCCTGCTGAAACTTTTCCAAGCTCTCAGCCAGGCTCTCTCCTCCCAGATGACCTTTCAGCAAACGGTACAGCTTCTTTAGCTGTCGCAGTGAGACGCCTTCCAGGTAAGTCTTGTGCCGAGGATTGTTCTTCAGCTGCTCAGCAGCCAAGCTACAGTCTAAACAAAAAAACACTGTCAAGAGTCACAGCTGCAAGCAAATCTCTTCCCATAAACAGATCCACTTCTCCCAAACTCTCACAAGCGAGACCTCCAGGCTGAGCAGAGTCACTACTCAGGTTAAGATGTAGCCCTGGACACCCCACGGGAGGCAGCGTTACCCCAACAGAGCCCCCCTTGGCACTCCCTGCGTGCTGGTAAGAAGCTGCCTGGCAGTTGCTAGGAGTGCCGTTACAAACTACCTGTTCCTCGCACCGTGTCTGGGGAGGACTTAGAATAACAGAACCTCAGAATCATTAAGGTTGGAAAAGACCTTTCAGCTCATCCAGTCCAACTGTCAGCCCACCCCACTGTGCCTACTAAACCATGGCCCCAGGTACCATCTCCACAGGGTTTTTTAACCCCTCCAGGGATAGAGACTCCACCACTGTCCTGGGCAAAATCTGCCAGGGCTTCAACACTCTGTGAGGAAAGACATTTTTCCCAATATCCAATCTAAATCTCCCCTGACACAACTTGAGGTTATTTCCTCTTGCCCTATCATTTACTACTTGGGGGAAGACACCAGCACCCACCTCACCACAATCTCTTTTCTGGGAGCTGCAGAGAGTGATTAGGTCTCCCCTCAGTCTTCTCTTCTCCAGGCTAAACAGTCCCAGTTCCCTCAGCTGCTCCCAGAACCCCATGGCTCCAGACCCTTCCCCAGCTCCATTCCCTTCTCTATATGTGCTCCAGCCCCTCAATGTCCTTGAAGTGAGAGTCCCAAAACTGAACCCAGGATTTGAGGTGCAGCCTCACCAGCATGGAGTCCAGGGGGACAATCCCTTCCCTGCTCCTGCTGGCCACACCATATCTGATCCAAGCCAGGATGCTGGTGGCCTTCTTGGCCACTTGAGTAATGCTGCGAGAAACGCACCACACCTGAGAACCTGGAGAAGTGTCTGACGGGCATAATGCGCTGGCGAGTTTTATCCTTGTCATCTTCTTTGTAGATCAGGATAATGGCTGGAGGTTGAAAGCAGACGCCACACTTCTTTGCAATGTAGGTCATTAGAGCATCTGCTGGCGGCTGAAGTGTTGGTGGCTTTATCAGCAACACCACAGCTCGCTGGAAAACAGGAAAAGATAAAAGGAAAAGAAAGTGGGGTGTCTATTTGCACTACTCTTGTTAGTTCAGCAAAACTAGGCAGTCAATAAGTCTCTCAGTTTCCATGGAACCTGAACCCCAGATGCCCTGCAAGCTGGGTACCAGGACATGGGTGACTTCCAGATGCTGGATTACACCATGCACACTATTTGGGCTGGGAACCGGGATCACACAAAAGGTAATGTGGCCCTCCCCAGCTTCCCCTGTAGGCCCTTTCAGTGTTGGGATGCTGCTCTAAGGTGTCCCCACAGCTTTCCCTTCTCCAGGCTGAACAACCCCAACTCTCTGACACACCAGAAGGACAGGATGTCATCCAGAGGGACCTGGACAGGCTGGAGAAGTGAGCCTGTGTGAACCACATGATATTCAATAAGGTCAAGTGCGAGGTCCTGCACCTGGGTTGGGGCAATCCCTGGTTTCAATACAGGCTGGCGGACGATGTCATCAAGAGCAGCCCTGAGGAGAAGGACTTGGAGAGCTGAGGGATGAGAAGCTCAACATGAGCTGACAGAGTGTTTGCAGACCAGAAAGCCAACCGTGTCCTGGGCTGCATCCAAAGCAGTGGGACCAGCAGGGTGAGAGAAGGGATTGTGACCAACTGCTGCTCTCTCATGAGACCACACCTGAAGCTCCATGTCCAATTCTGGAGTCCAGAGCACAGGAAGGACATGGATCTGTTGGAGCGAGACCAGAGAAAGTCATGCAGATGATCCAAGGGCTGGAGCAGCTCTGCTGTGAGGACAGGATGAGAGCTGGGGTTGCTCAGCCTAGAGGAAAGAAGGCTCTCGGGGGACTTCATTGTTGCCTTGCAGTAAATGAAGAGGCTCCAGGAAAGCCGGGGAGGGGCTATTTACAAGGGCCTGGAGTGACAGGATGAGGGGAGCGGTTTTCAGCTGAAAGAGGGGAGATTGAGATGAGATTTTAGGAAGAAATGTTTTCCTGTGAGGGTGGGGAGGTCCTGGCCCAGGTTGCCCAGAGCAGAGGTGGCTGCCCCATCCCTGGAGGTGTTCAAGCCCAGGATGGACGGGGCTTTGAGCCCCCTGATCCAGTGGGAGATGTCCCTACCCAGAGCAGCTATACCGATACCGCGACTGCCACAGACCTGTTCCTGCCGCCCCCACCTCACCTCCCGGGGTCCTAGCGGCGCCCGGCCCCGCCTCGCGGCTGCCTCACCAGCGCCTGCGCGTCCCGGCCTTCCCGCCCGCCCCCCGCCGCCGGGGAGCCGCGCAGGCTGCGGGGGGAGCGGCGGAGGCGAGGCCCCGTGGTTATCCCTGTCTCGTCCGCGGCGCAGAGCGAGGGGCGGGCGGGAGCGGGGGATCCGGCGGGCGCGGCCGGCGGCCCGGGAAGGCGGAGCGGGCCCGGCATGGCCGGCGCGGCGGCGGGAGCTGTGGTGGCTGCGCTGCTCTGCACCCTCCGTGAGTGCCGGCCCCGTGCGGCACCGGGAGGTCTCACCCCGCCGGAGCGGCGACCCCAGCGCTGGCGGGGGTGGAGGGAGGGACCGGCGCGCGGCGGCTCCGGAACTCCGGGTTTTCCAGCCTCTCAGCTCTGTGCGCCTGCTGAGAGATAGAACCATGGAATGGGTTGGGTTGGAAGGGACCTCAAAGCCCATCCAGTTCCAACCCATGGGCAGGGACACCTCCCACTGGATCAGGGGGCTCCAAGCCCCATCCAACCTGGCCTTGAACACCCCCAGGGATGGGGCAGCCACCACTGTGCTAGGCAACCTGGGCCAGGGCCTCCCCACCCTCACAGGAAAACATAGCTACCCGTGCTCTTTTTTTTAACACTGTTCCCTGTTCACTCTCTGTTGTCTCAGATGTGCATGCTGCCTGTCGGGATGCCACTGTCATGCAGGAGCTTCTGCAAACGGGGTTCCACAGGTGAGCGTCTACCTGGCACCACTTTAGGACAGCGTGCCAGGAAATTTTCCATGTGAAGCTTCTCTCCTAGTTGCTGCAGCCTTGGCTCGCTGAGCTGTGATCTGAAGGCATGGCCAGGAACCAGGAATATGTTTGCATGATCGGGTGTTTAATCATTACAAGTTACAGCAGAGGAAGGACAGGAGGCCTCTTGAGTCTCAAGTATTTTAAGTGGTGTCCCCATGGCTCCATGTTGAGGCCAGCTCTGTTTAACATCTTTATCCATGGTCTGGATCAAGTGCTCCCTCAGTCAGTTCGTAGATGACACCAAACTGGGCAGGAGCATCGATCTGCTGGAGGACAGGAAGGCTCTGCAGAGGGACCTGGACAGGCTGGATCCACGGGCCAAGGCTCTACAGAGGGACCTGGACAGACTGGATCCATGGGCCAAGGCTAAGTAGATGTGGTTCAACAGGGCCAAGTACTGGATCCTGCACTTGGGTCACAACAACCCCAGACAGCCCTCCAGGCTTGGGGAAGTGTGGCTGGAAAGCTGCCCAGTGGAGAAGGCCCTGGGGATGCTGGTTGTCAGCTGCAGAACATGAGCCAGCAGTGGCCCAGGTGGCCAAGAAGGCCCCCAGCATCCTGGCTTGGATCAGCCGTGGTGTGGCCAGCAGGAGCAGGGAAGGGATTGTCTCCCTGGACAGGGTGATGGTGAGGCTGCACCTCAAATCCTGGGTTCAGTTTTGGCCCTCTCACTTCAAGAAGGACATTGAGGGGCTGGAGCGCGTACGGAGAAGGGAGTGGAGCTGGGGAAGGGTCTGGAGCCATGGGGTTCTGGGAGCATCTGAGGGACCTGGGGCTGTTTAGCCTAGAGAAGACTGAGGGGAGACCTAATCACTCTCTGCAGCTCCCAGAAAAGAGATTGTGGTGAGGTGGGTGCTGGTGTCTTCCCCCAAGTAGTAAATGATAGGATGAGAGGAAATGGCCACAAGTTGTGCCAGGGGAGGTTTAGATTGGATATTGGGAAAAATATCTTTCCTGACAGAGTGGTAAAGCCCTGGCAGAGGCTGCCGAGGGCTGTGGTGGAGTCTTCATCTCTGGAGTGGTTCAAAAAACACGTAGAGGTGGCACTTTGGGACATGGTTTTGTAGGCACAGTGAGGTTGGAATGACGGTTGGACTGGAGTATCTGAGGGGTCTTTTCCAACCTTAAATGATTCCATGGTTCTATGATTCTATGAAGGGAAGATTTAGGAGGCCACTGGTGGTTCTAAGAAGTTAACAGAAGTGAAGCTTCATTTTGGTCCTGGATGTGGGGTAGGGTGAGC
Organism: Neomorphus geoffroyi; assembly: GCA_033558235.1. Taxonomy (NCBI): domain Eukaryota; kingdom Metazoa; phylum Chordata; class Aves; order Cuculiformes; family Neomorphidae; genus Neomorphus; species Neomorphus geoffroyi. The sequence goes on along the minus strand of JAUMJM010000041.1, from coordinate 5,569,798 downwards.
TACTTCTTCCTCACTGGAGGAGGACAGGGAACTGTTGTGAATTTGTCACACAGAATGTGAGGGCTTCATCCAACGTGTCTTGGGGGGCGATGTTCCATATTCTGAGATGTAGGCATAAACATTTTTGTTCTGTTACTTGTTTGAAGGGAGCTGCTGGTGAAGGTACAACTTGATGGAGTTGGGGAGGACGCAGGAGGATGCACAGTGGCAGCCAGAACTCGTCTTCCACCAGGAATCTATGTGGATCCCTACGAGCTGGCATCACTGGAGCAGCACAATTTAACAAAGGTAACAGCTCCAAAACTACGACATCTGGTAGTTGCTCTGATAAGGATGCTTATGCTCAGGAACTTGTAATCTCTGGTCAGTATCTGGCTCGTTGAATCAAGGTGATCAGTTCCTTTTCCTGGAAGGAGATGCTGCGCAGTATCACCATGACATCTCGTTGTATCTCTCAGCTTGATCAGCATCACCCGGTGTCATGTGCTGCTGATATTTCCATACAGAGGTGTGCTTACAGGGGACCACTGCGACTTTGTGCACCCCGATGAGCAACTGTGGGGAAAGCTGCTCAGTGGAAAAGGTGGAAGGTGAACCCACAGAAAGAGGGGGTGGTGGGCTCTAAGTTGTGTCCTGCGCATTCAGATTGAGTAGCTTCACAGCTTCATTTTTATCACAGATTCCCGTGTCACTTGTCGTTTGCTGGAGGTGATCAAGTCCAGGTTGGATGGGGCTTTGAACACCCTGATCCAGTGGGAGGTTTCCCTGCCCGTGGCAGGAGGTTGGAACTGGATGGGCTTTAAGGTCCCTTCCAGCCCAAACCATTCTGTGATTCTCTGGTTTGGCCAGTGCCTCTGAGGTGTGGCTGTAGGATGGCTGCACTTAAACTTCTCATACATAAGAGAGACGTATTGGAGAGAGACTTGAAAAGTTATTTTGGAACAGCGTGAGGACAGAATTTCCAATTTAATCTTCTTGACTATGAAGTCAGGCCCAGGTTGGACAATGGAACGAGGGAAATGGTTTTCCCTTCTGATGCTGCAGCAGGTGACTGCTGTGACAGCCTCCACTGAAATCCCAGAACCATGCACAACATTCATACATTCCCTGCCTGCCTCACTCCCACATCCCTCCCTGGTGTCCATTCTGATCACAATCACATCTGAATCTTTCTCCACTTGCAGGCAGCATTAGTTCCTGATACTGTTGACGTGGAGGCTCCTGAGTACTCAGCCACAGAGCTGCTTGTTCTCCTGTATCTGAAACCCGACCCTCGGTGCTCTCGCTGTTTCAGAGCCACTTTGCCCATGCATGGGCGTTACCACCGGCCGGCAGAAGACAGTGAGGAAGCGTTGGTTGTTCTGAAGAGCCCTGAAGTGCTGGTCTGCTGCTGTGACAGTGAGATTCTTGTTACGTGTTCTTATACAGAGAGAGGAATAACAGTGCACAATCCAGAGCCTGGAATCTGGTTCTGTATGTGTCTTCTGGAGGCGGAGCTCTCGGCAGCCACGTGAACACAAGGGGAAGATAGTAGTGCCGATAAAGACCGTGTTGTCTTCCTCTCCGAACGCTGCTGCTGCCTGACCAGAAGCAGATTAGTTGCCAAAAGAGGTCTTGGTGCTGCACTGCTGTACCCTTCTTGTATGTTGGAACCTCGTAGCCACCAAGTCAAATGTGCAAGTGCTTTTCAGCTCCTCTAGCCTTACTCGGTTTTCTGGGATAAACTTCAGAGGCAGGGAAGGCTGCTGCTCAGTTAAATAAGGGCCGTGACACCTTCCCATTCTTCTGCCACATTCACTACTTATGAGTAGGCAAACATGGTTATCGTTAATAGGAAAGTATTGGAAGTATTGGAGGGGAGTTCTGGCACGTGCCAACACGGACACATGGAAGAATGACACCTGTGTTTTGGGGGAAGAGAAATCATCACTGTCTGGTTAAAGTTGAGGGGTCTGCAGGCCAGTGATGAATTCTCTGCCCTGTTAAGGAGAGAAGGGCCAAGATATCACACGGGTGAGGTTCTTCCTTGTGTTCCTGTTGTATTGAGAGGAGTCATAGAGTTCATGAAAAGGGCTGTCCAGCACGACTTGGGCTGTGCATGGCAGGTTTCTATCAGTGCTGCTTCCCCTGCTGGCTTTTAGGCAGTACATTCCATCTAGCTGTTGTGGAGGAAAGATACCTCGTTTGGAAAAGCCTTGCAGGCCATATTGTTTCATCCTGTCTGAATCCTGCTGATGCATTAACATCTTCCGTAGATCACCTGTCCACAGAGTACGGGACACCTGCTGAGGTGGAGGC
>JAUMJM010000041.1:0-2500 GCA_033558235.1 Neomorphus geoffroyi | reverse complement strand
GGGTTAGGGTTAGGGTTAGGGTTAGGGTTAGGGTTAGGGTTAGGGTTAGGGTTAGGGTTAGGGTTAGGGTTAGGGTTAGGGTTAGGGTTAGGGTTAGGGTTAGGGTTAGGGTTAGGGTTAGGGTTAGGGTTAGGGTTAGGGTTAGGGTTAGGGTTAGGGTTAGGGTTAGGGTTAGGGTTAGGGTTAGGGTTAGGGTTAGGGTTAGGGTTAGGGTTAGGGTTAGGGTTAGGGTTAGGGTTAGGGTTAGGGTTAGGGTTAGGGTTAGGGTTAGGGTTAGGGTTAGGGTTAGGGTTAGGGTTAGGGTTAGGGTTAGGGTTAGGGTTAGGGTTAGGGTTAGGGTTAGGGTTAGGGTTAGGGTTAGGGTTAGGGTTAGGGTTAGGGTTAGGGTTAGGGTTAGGGTTAGGGTTAGGGTTAGGGTTAGGGTTAGGGTTAGGGTTAGGGTTAGGGTTAGGGTTAGGGTTAGGGTTAGGGTTAGGGTTAGGGTTAGGGTTAGGGTTAGGGTTAGGGTTAGGGTTAGGGTTAGGGTTAGGGTTAGGGTTAGGGTTAGGGTTAGGGTTAGGGTTAGGGTTAGGGTTAGGGTTAGGGTTAGGGTTAGGGTTAGGGTTAGGGTTAGGGTTAGGGTTAGGGTTAGGGTTAGGGTTAGGGTTAGGGTTAGGGTTAGGGTTAGGGTTAGGGTTAGGGTTAGGGTTAGGGTTAGGGTTAGGGTTAGGGTTAGGGTTAGGGTTAGGGTTAGGGTTAGGGTTAGGGTTAGGGTTAGGGTTAGGGTTAGGGTTAGGGTTAGGGTTAGGGTTAGGGTTAGGGTTAGGGTTAGGGTTAGGGTTAGGGTTAGGGTTAGGGTTAGGGTTAGGGTTAGGGTTAGGGTTAGGGTTAGGGTTAGGGTTAGGGTTAGGGTTAGGGTTAGGGTTAGGGTTAGGGTTAGGGTTAGGGTTAGGGTTAGGGTTAGGGTTAGGGTTAGGGTTAGGGTTAGGGTTAGGGTTAGGGTTAGGGTTAGGGTTAGGGTTAGGGTTAGGGTTAGGGTTAGGGTTAGGGTTAGGGTTAGGGTTAGGGTTAGGGTTAGGGTTAGGGTTAGGGTTAGGGTTAGGGTTAGGGTTAGGGTTAGGGTTAGGGTTAGGGTTAGGGTTAGGGTTAGGGTTAGGGTTAGGGTTAGGGTTAGGGTTAGGGTTAGGGTTAGGGTTAGGGTTAGGGTTAGGGTTAGGGTTAGGGTTAGGGTTAGGGTTAGGGTTAGGGTTAGGGTTAGGGTTAGGGTTAGGGTTAGGGTTAGGGTTAGGGTTAGGGTTAGGGTTAGGGTTAGGGTTAGGGTTAGGGTTAGGGTTAGGGTTAGGGTTAGGGTTAGGGTTAGGGTTAGGGTTAGGGTTAGGGTTAGGGTTAGGGTTAGGGTTAGGGTTAGGGTTAGGGTTAGGGTTAGGGTTAGGGTTAGGGTTAGGGTTAGGGTTAGGGTTAGGGTTAGGGTTAGGGTTAGGGTTAGGGTTAGGGTTAGGGTTAGGGTTAGGGTTAGGGTTAGGGTTAGGGTTAGGGTTAGGGTTAGGGTTAGGGTTAGGGTTAGGGTTAGGGTTAGGGTTAGGGTTAGGGTTAGGGTTAGGGTTAGGGTTAGGGTTAGGGTTAGGGTTAGGGTTAGGGTTAGGGTTAGGGTTAGGGTTAGGGTTAGGGTTAGGGTTAGGGTTAGGGTTAGGGTTAGGGTTAGGGTTAGGGTTAGGGTTAGGGTTAGGGTTAGGGTTAGGGTTAGGGTTAGGGTTAGGGTTAGGGTTAGGGTTAGGGTTAGGGTTAGGGTTAGGGTTAGGGTTAGGGTTAGGGTTAGGGTTAGGGTTAGGGTTAGGGTTAGGGTTAGGGTTAGGGTTAGGGTTAGGGTTAGGGTTAGGGTTAGGGTTAGGGTTAGGGTTAGGGTTAGGGTTAGGGTTAGGGTTAGGGTTAGGGTTAGGGTTAGGGTTAGGGTTAGGGTTAGGGTTAGGGTTAGGGTTAGGGTTAGGGTTAGGGTTAGGGTTAGGGTTAGGGTTAGGGTTAGGGTTAGGGTTAGGGTTAGGGTTAGGGTTAGGGTTAGGGTTAGGGTTAGGGTTAGGGTTAGGGTTAGGGTTAGGGTTAGGGTTAGGGTTAGGGTTAGGGTTAGGGTTAGGGTTAGGGTTAGGGTTAGGGTTAGGGTTAGGGTTAGGGTTAGGGTTAGGGTTAGGGTTAGGGTTAGGGTTAGGGTTAGGGTTAGGGTTAGGGTTAGGGTTAGGGTTAGGGTTAGGGTTAGGGTTAGGGTTAGGGTTAGGGTTAGGGTTAGGGTTAGGGTTAGGGTTAGGGTTAGGGTTAGGGTTAGGGTTAGGGTTAGGGTTAGGGTTAGGGTTAGGGTTAGGGTTAGGGTTAGGGTTAGGGTTAGGGTTAGGGTTAGGGTTAGGGTTAGGGTTAGGGTTAGGGTTAGGGTTAGGGTTAGGGTTAGGGTTAGGGTTAGGGTTAGGGTTAGGGTTAGGGTTAGGGTTAGGGTTAGGGTTAGGGTTAGGGTTAGGGTTAGGGTTAGGGTTAGGGT